>JAGFMF010011393.1:671132-902619 GCA_019455555.1 Galemys pyrenaicus
TCTGTCTGTGGTGAATCCTCTCACCCCCCCCCCCACACCTCTGGCCTGTACCCCAGTGCTTGTATGCATAAATAAATAAATCTTTAAAAAAAAAAAGTTTACTTTCAAATGAAGAGAGAACCATTTTGAAAAGTAAATATTATAAAAGATTGAATATATTAATGGAAGTACATACAAAAGATATTGAAAATAAAATAAATTCAACTAAGTATCTTTATGAATTTGTAGTAGGAAATTTTTATATTTTAATATTTGTATTGAGAAAAAACTGGGGAAAGAAACTACTGGTAGAAAACATTCTACAGAATATAGAAAATGAAGACAGGTAGAAAAATGTATGACTATACTAACTCTACATAGAGTTTCGCTGAAGTCTAAGTCACAAGAGTGATAATAACAAGAATATAAATACTGTGATATGTTTGATCCTGTCAATCAGTAAGAGAACACAGATTTTAACACACATCAATCCTGAAACATTTCTGATATTTTATGTTGCTTAATTAAAAGGAAAAAGAATATCCAGTCATGTTCCCTTTTGAAGCTACAATAGGTACAGTAGGACATTTCTCAGCTGCCTCATTGGCTCTATTTTAATGTTTCTGAAACAGTTCTGAGTAGTACCACGGGTTGCTAGAGTCTAGTAGAAAAAAAATACTTATAAATTATAAACAGAAGCTTTGTAGATACAACTCCTCTGACACAGAAACAATGAATAAAGGGGTGAGGAGAAAAATCAGTAGTGGAGCTCGTGAGAAGGAAAAGAAAACATAATTCCATTTGTAGATCAGTCATCAGACAGTGTGAGTCAGAGACCAAATTGTTTACTGACTTCAGGCATGATATACAAGTTTGAAGTGATTATATCAAAACATTCCAATTATAAAATGCTATGATGTTAAGACTCCAAAAATAAATGCTAATATGAGGTAATGGGGGAGATTTCAAATAAAATCTGTTGCATCTCTGCTCAAGAGTTTATTCTACTACAGGTTTGAGAGTATTTATGTACTGCTAGAAAAAAATTGAGGCTACAAGTGCAGTAGTAAATATTTACAAGATAAGATCAAAATCAAACATTCTTATTTAAAAAATTATGTTTGTTTTCAGAGATGTAACATTGGCTTATATCACTATATGATCAGAGGTACAGGAGCACCTCTTCAGGCATCCCACCAACAGGCATCCGTAGTCCTCCACCACACTTCATTAGGCATACTTGGTTCGCCACCCTATTCCTCCCCGACTGGAGACCTCAATTCCACAGTTAGATGTCTAGGAATTATTTTTACTTTTTTTTTTTCTGACAGTTTGTTTTGTTTCTCCATATCCCATATATAAGTGAAACCATCCAGCATTTGTCTTTCTCCTTCTGCCTTATTTTGCTTAGCATAATTCCTTCTAATGCCATCTGTATTGTCACAAATAGTAAGAATTAATCTTCTTTTTATAGCTGAGTCGTGTTTCCTTGTGTGTGTGTGTGTATATATATATATATCATTTTAAATCATTCCTCTGTCCACACTTATTTATCTACCCAAAGAAAACAAAAGCACTGATTTGAAAGAAAACCTGCACTTCCATGTTTATTGCAGCGCTATCTATGATAATCAAGCTATGGAAACAATGTAAGTACCCCCAACCAAATGAGTAGACCAAGAAAATGTGGTAGGGGCCTTCCTGGTGGTCTAGGGGTTAAGTCTCAGCACTATCCCTGCCACAGCCTGAGTTCTATCCCTAGCCAGGGAGCTAAACCAAATGGCACAGCAGACCTTTCCTGTCTTACGCATTGGTCCCCTCCTTACACATTGAAATACACCTCCCCTCCCCTGTCTTATGCATTGAAATACACTGTATTTCAGTATTTCAGTAGATCTGTATTTCAGTAGGTCTTCCTGTTCTGCTTCCCATTCTGTCTAAAGTGAATCTTTTCAGCCCTGCATCTCTGTCCTACACTCCAGTTCTTGTATGCATAATTAAATTTTTAAAATCTTAAAAAAATAAAACAAGAAGATACAGTATATATAAACAATGGACTATTACTCAGCAATCAAAACAGACTGATTGCTGTTTTAATTTCCTTTCTTTTATGTGGTCTTTCAGGTTTTCAATTTCTTCCTAGTATTTGTCCATTTCTTTTAGGTTATTCAGCTTACCAGCAAACAGAATCTCCTTGTAATCTCTCATGATCCTTAGCATTTCTGAGATACAACTTTTTCTCTTTTATTTGTGATTACATTTGTTACAGTTTTTCCCCCTTTTTTCTTTCTTATTAAGCCTAAATTGAGGTTGGTCTACTCTTCATTTTTCTCAAAGAACCAGTTTTCAGTATAATTGATCTCTTCAACTGTTCTTTTGATTTCTGTTTCACTTATTGCTGCTGTAATTTGTACTATTTCTTTTCTTCTACTGGCTTTGATAAAACATCACTTTTAATTAAACAATCAAAACCAAATTCACAGAAGAGGTGTGATACAAAGAACCCTTGAGAGGAAGTACAATTTACATTGAAAAACCAAAAACCAGTTGGACTTGGTTGGATAACTACTGATGGGAGACTCTGTTTCAGAAGGGCTAGAAGCAACAGGCAGGGGATTGTTTACTTTTTGTTATATTGGGGAATCATATTCCTATATTCCACTGAATGCTTTCTTATTCCTTTTAGAAAACTGAATCTTGCTGCTATAACTATAACTTCCTTAAACCTTTTTAAGTCAATGACTAACTGAATGGTTTCATTTATTCAGTTCAATGTAATACATTTGGGCTAAATATTAACGTTTAACATGCAGTGTTCTTTTTAACAGCAAACCTTAAAACCTTTATAAGACTTGGAAATGTTTGTGTTTGTTCCCTTATGACTCATTTATGTACCTTTGAGGTAAAAAATTATTTTAAACTGACATTGGCTTATATTTCTTTGGCAATAATAATAAATGCAGAGCCAAATGACTCACATAATTGGCTCTTCTGAAATGATACAAGCAGTGGGGAACCAAAGAAATTAAAAATGAACACATTTCTTAATTAATAGAGGCTTGAAAATAAAAAATATATTAGCTACAATTTCTTACTCTTTGTAAGTGAATTATCTATATCACCTTTGATACAACCAGATATCCCTTGCAATGAACTTATACTATGCTATCACACTAAATGGGCTCTCTAAATCTAGAAGCAGAGAAACAGACATCTTACTTCAAACAGTAATATTAATTTATCACGTCACCTTCTGTTGCTCATTCACAATGAACCAGACATACGTAGAGCATCTGGAATAGTGGCACATATTAAGGTAATAGACAAACATGCAAATACAATAGTCAGTTCCAAGTTAAGGCAGTTACTAGGTAAGCAAAGTATAACAACTTAAAACACAATGATAAGATGTTAAATGTTTGATTTCCAGGAATTAATTGACGATATCCTAGATTGAATGCCACAGTGATTTTCATTTCAAAATACTCAGAAAAGTAATGTGGTTCACAAAACAGTCTTTAGTTAAATGAAGTTTGTTATTACTATAATCTTTTTAAAGAAGAAGAAATTTAAGTTTGTAAGCTGAAGTGACTTGTTTAACATGGCAGACCTTCTAAGCGGCAGATTTGGACCTGGTATTTATCTAATCTTGGTATGAGGTACCTGGTATTGAGTTATTTTTTTCCCAGAGATTTTAAGTACTCAGAATTTTTTTATTTGCTAATAGAAGCCTATGAAATAGATCTTATTTATGGAACACATAAGGTAGCAGTAAAACAATGTATTGTAGGAATATGATACATTTACATGATAGAATAGCATGAGGAAAGTTGACAAATCAAGAGGAGACATTAAGAGTTGTAAGGGTTTGTCAATACAAGAATGTCCTTGGTAATTCAACACTGATAAAATAACTACTAACTTGATCGTAAAATTCGGTAGTAAAAAGTAAGTGTAAAAGAAAAAAGGAAGATATTCATAGATCTGTGTTTTCACAACTGGTTTTTCTGTTGGTCATTGCCTCGTGGCAGGAGATCCCAGGAGAAACTTCTCAGTTTGAAAACAGCTGTGACTATCCATTGTCCTGAGTGCTTTCCTTGCCCTTTACTTTTGACCACAGAGAACAGAGTCCACAAAAGATTCAGGAAAGGTACAATTGGGAAAACACAAATGCTATTTTACTGTACTGTGGTTGAAGAAAAATAAAGTTTCAGAAAGTGAACCAAAAGCCAATGGTTTTTAAATTGAACCTAGGTTTTCTGACTACAGAGAACAAACTGTTTAATCACTATACCATATTGTTCTACTTGAATACAAAGGCTACAACTTAAAAAATATTTTCTGCTTTTAATGCAGATTTTCAAATCAGGCTGTACATGAACATTTACCATATCAAATTAATTCTGATGAAACTGATAATTAACCATGAGCATCAATATTAATAACAAGAAGTGAAAATAGTTATGAGCTCTGGTTTCTGTCATCATGAAGTGTAGAAATTTATAATTAAGTTGAAAAGCTTCTAGACTAACAAGAGGCGGTATTCTGTATTCATTCTCCTGTGTTCTCCTGTATTCATTCTATGATTCTAAGCAATCATTTTCATGAGTCAAGAAAAATAATTGGGAAATATGTGTGCTGTTTCTTAGTTACCTTTTTTTCTAAAACAGGAAAGCAACCTCCCATTGTATCACATATGTGTATTTTCTTTATACTCTAACAAAAAGAAAACATTATTTAATATTTATGCTAGCCTAGGCCAAAAAAATTATGAATTCATATGTTGCAGTCACCAAAATATCAGCAAATAGTCTGTTAATAAACAACAATAAATTTATTCTAACTTACCACAGTGGGTGATATCCCCACAATGGCAGAATCTCATAAGAAGGGGATGTTAGAAGTGGGAAGTTGTGGATTTCAAATGATCAAAGGGGAGAGTCAAATTGGAGAATAGAAAGTAAACTAAAGTAGAAATATAATAGGTTGGAACTTGTGGGTACAATTTATCTAAAGCTTAAACTTTTTAAAAAATGATTTATTTTTATTTTTTATGCATACAAGAACTGGGGTCTATACCAGAGGTGCTGGTGATGAGAGCATTCACCAGAGACAAAGTGGGAAGCAGAACAGGCAAATCTACTGAAATACACTGCTGAGGGGCACAGTGGATGAGACGGGAGAGGTCTGCTGCACCATGTGGGTTAATTCTCTGGCTGGGGATCGAACTCTGGCCACAGTGGCTGGTGTGCTGAGATTTAACCATTGTGCCACCAAGGAGGCCCTTGAAGGAACTCTTAAGTAAATTGTTGCTTGATAAGTGACCTATTTTTACCAGGTAAGCTGATAATTAGTTCTGATAAATTGATCTGTAGGAGTATCCTGAAGGAAAAGGTTAACTTATTTATTGATTTATAGTTACCTTTTTAGAAGATATCTTTTTAGAAACTTTTTTTGAAATCAACAACTAAGATGGTTAGCTGCCTGGCTGGTGATGGAACTCATGCTGCCGTGGCTGCCAATAGCTTGATAGTGCTGAGACTTAACCACTTGTGCCACCAGGGAGGCCTGGAATTCAAACTTTTTTTAATGTAAAAATAAGCATGACGTCTTTTATTTACTGTATACTTTTAATAAATTATCATTGTGCAACTATGTTTATGCTTACATAGAATTTACTTGTAAGTAACATTCAGAGTTCAGTGTTATCTCTAATCATAAATTCTAAAAAGGTCATATTAGTAAATTTCTCTCTTTTTTTTTTTTTTTGGTAAATTTGAGTAAAGTTCTACATCATGTAACTACAGGGTTTTAATATTTACTTAGATAAGTTCCCTGGTGGTAACTTTATAAGAAATTGATAAACATATTTTCCATCAAGGTTTAAGAGTCCAGATTGCTTCACATCCTTATCAATACATAGTAAGATTTTGCTTTCAAATTACTTTGGCCATTCTGCTCTATATGTGCTGGTATTTCATCAATGTTTATTTTCCTTTTAAATTTTTAAGATATTTCCTTTAAATATTATTTCTAAATTTAAAAATTTTATTTTTATTTTAGTTTTAAAGATATAAATCATTTATTTCATTTTGTGTAGATTGATCTAGGGAGTAGACCAAAGGTGCAGGGAGGGGAGGAGGTGAGAGGGCTCACCAGAGATGGAGTGGGAAACAGAACAGGTGGGTTTATTGAAATAGAATGCTGAGGGGAGCAGTGGGTGAGAGAGGAGACATCTGCTAAGTCCTATGTAGGTTAGCTCCCTGACCAGGGGTGGAACTCAGGTCATTGCAGTGGGCCATCTTGGTGACTACATTGAGACTTAACCTCTAGTCAACCAGGGAGGCCCCTTATTTTTATTTGCTATAAAAATAACCTATATTCGTAAAATTGGCATAATCTATATTTTATAAAAAAAACATAAACCATTGTCTAGACTACATTTGGTGCTACCTTTAGTTTACCACTTCAGAGAGAAGGCAATCTTTATAGTATTAATTTATCAAAACTTTATTACATTAAGTTTTCCTTCATTCATTCATTCTATTCAACTATTTATTGACTGCTGTTTTCTTCCTCTTCCCTGTGTTTCCTGCATTTCAGTTGTTTTCTTTATTAGAGCTGTATTTTACTGTGTTTCACTCTAAAAGTTTATCTGCTCATTTCTATTCCTCTATTGTTAAGATTACAATTTTATTATGTAAACAATGTATAAATTTAATCAATATTCATTCCATACTTTAAATAAATATAAGGATATTTGAACACCCTCTTTTATCTCTTCCCTTATTTAAACTCCATATTATGCCACGAATCAGTCAGTGTAGGTTGTCTTGTCTGTAAATCTTGTGCTTCTTTGTTCAAGCTGCTTTCCTTGTCAGAATCTGTAAATTCCTCCATATGACTTTTCTGTAATTCTTTTTCTTCTTTAGAATTCTAGCTAAGTATACATTAAATTGTCTTTATCTAACATGTTTATTAAATTATTTTATACTGTCTACCTAATATTCTCATTTCTGCAACCTGGATGATTTATTTTAATCTATCTTTTAGAACATGGATGATCTTTCTATCTGTATCTTCCACTCAGTTTTTATATCAAATATTTAATTTTCATTTCTGTAAGTTTTATTTTGGTCTCATAATCTTCTTGGTCATATATAACAGTGTCTCACTCTACATTTTCAAATGTGTCTATTTTTTTAACATATTAACATAACTATTATATATTCTACCACCTATTATTTTATTAACTGATATCTGTGCTTTCCCATTCTCTTTTTGGTGTGTGTGTTTTGTTTTGTTTTTTTTCCACAAATATACTTTGTTTCATTAGTATTTTTTATAATCATTTAAATGTACCTTTAATCCAAGATTTAAAAAAAAACAGAAATAAAGACAAGCAAGATAAACAAATATTCTAAATAACAAAAAATAAGTAAATGAAAATACCTTGTCTTGGAGTTTTACTTGCAGGATTTTTTTTTAACTGGTTAAAAGCATGTTCTTCTCCATAGGTATTATGACTTTTCTCTTCACATTATCTGGGTACTACAAACTGTTCATATTGCATCACTTCATACTAAATTCTAACCTTGATATCTCTTGAATATCTATCCATCTATTCATAGCTCTCTCTCTCACACTTTTTTTTTCTCTCTCTCTCCCAGTAGCAAAATATACATTAAGATGTCAAATCCAGTATATGACTATACACATGGTTGAATTTTGCTTATGAATTATGAGATATTTTTTCTCCCTGCAATATGCTAAACAATCATTTCATGGACTAATTTTTCTAAAAGGGCAGGTTTATTTCTGATTCTTTCTTGGAATTCACTTTTATGTCAGGCTTCATGATTTGATTCTTACTCTTGAATGGGCCTTAAACTTTTCTTCTGTTTCCCATTTGACCATCACAACAGAATTTTAATACATCCAGAGCTCATCAGAGAAGTTCATACTTAGGAAGATATCTGTTTTTACTGATTTTCCATTTGTATAGGTTACAACTTCTATATCAAGTTTGGCCTCTGAAGATTCATTTTTAGGCTAATGTTGCATCCTTATGGTATTAAAATATTCTAGCTAACTTTTTTTTTTAAGGAGGTTCTTTAACTCTATGTTCTCCTAAAACTTTTCAAGGGAATGGAATCATATATTTCAATTAAAATAATTTTTATTAGATAACAAATGTCCAGAAACTCTAGGTAATCTTTTGTCCCATTTTTACTATATCCACAGTGATGACACTTTTAAAATGAACCAAAATATTTTCAATGTGTATTTTTATTTAATAATAATCCAATTAATGCACTAAATATTTAAAAACTCAAATTATTATTTATATCTGAGCTCTCTCATTGATATTATAAGTATGTAAAGCCTTAGATTAAAAATGTGATAACAAGACAATAGATTTTACAACTCAAGAATCAACTCAAGGCAGTAATATTTTTTCTTTTTTTTTTTTTTGTGGTATATAGTGGTTTTTTTTCCATCTTTATTAATATATATTTGACATCAATTGTAATCCCCATGGATTCCCCATCACCATTTCACCTGTGCACCATCACCTCAATCCCTTGTGCTCTTATCTGCCCTCAACCCTCTCCCTCCCCCATTCCTACCAAGTGTCCCCAATTTGTCCTTGTCTTTTTGGTTTTGTTGTGTTATTGTTATTATTCTTTTCCTTGATCCTTATTTGGGTCCCTTATCCCTCCTAGGGGGGAAACCATCTGGTTTGTTTCTTTCCAGGCAGTAATATTTTAAGTATTATTTGTAGATATAGATATAAAGTAATAAAATATGTCATGATGTGGAATGTTCATAGATTAGCAGACTATACAAGCTAGAATCTCCTGATAAACTTACACTTGCAACATAGCAAACATCAGAGCAGTAATACAATCCTGACAGGGTAAAGAAGAATTCATACACATTTTGAATGTAAACAGAAAACTAAAGTGGGGAATTTAAAATTCTGTAGCCTTTTGGACAGAAAGTTGTAGATGAACAAAAATTAGTGTTTCATTTAAAGATGATCAATTATTCACATAAATTTACCTGTGCTTTCTCTTGAAATCCCACAAATAATGACCAAAATAATTTTCTAAATTTAAAAATCCACTAGGGGGCCTCCCTGGTGGCGCAGTGGGTTGAGCAACACACTATGAAGCAAACCTCAGCCACTGCAGGATGAGTTCGATCCCTGCCACTGGCCAGGGAGGGAACCCACATGGTGGAGCAGACCTCTCTCCTGCTGTGCCCGCTGCTCCCCTCAGCAGTGTGTTTCAGTCAGTCTGCCTGTTCTACTACCCACTCTGTCTCTGGAGAATCCTCTCACCTCTCATGACTCTGGCCTGTACCCCAGCTCTTGTATGCATAAATAAATAAAAATAAATCTTTAACAAAAAAAAACTAAAAATAAAAATAAAAGCCCACTAGGGCAAAAATGGCAGAGAAGAAAACCGACTTAAAATTTTGGAAGCAAAATACAATTGGACAAGTGTTAACTGAATAACCTGAACTGAGAATTTGGAAACTAAAGTTGGCAATGGCACAGGTTGAGAAACATGGTGATTTATAACATAGAATCTACAAAAGCCTCAGGAAATGCCAACACCAGGTAACTGGAAATATGAGTGAAAGTGGAGTGAAAATCCTACTAGTTCAATGTTTTAGATTTGATACATTTTTCACCAAATTATCTATGTGCTGACATATCCAGCAGCCCTTGAATAAAAACAGACTAATTTTTAACCTTAATTTGTCAGGTTATCCTGCATGCCCACTGAGCCCACTGAGATGTACAAGGACATCCAGATGACAAGAAGCTTCAAATCTTACCTGATATTTTCCCAAAGAAATTCATAGATTTTATTTTCCATTTTATTGTAATTTGATCTATAAGCTTTGTAATTTGATCACTAAAATCAAATGAATCATCTATCTTTAACATCTTTAGAATTAAAAGGCTATGTTTTGAGTTTTAAAATTAGTCCTCAATAAAATTATTAATAGAAGTTGTTATTCTAATACCGTGAAAAATATATTGAGTAATCATTGTAGATTTGAGGATTAATTGACACATTCTAAAGACTTCTTACAAGCAAGTCATTATTTTAAATGTTTTGAGTATTCATTTACAGATATTTTATAGATTGAATTATATAAAATAAGTAGTTTTCAATAATGAAACTTAATTTATTTGTTTTTAAAGGTAAAGACAATTCAGTTCTTTTATTCAGTAGGGTGTTCTAAATAATTTCCTCAAATCAAAAGTCAGCTTCTAAAATATGTGTCCTAAAGAACTAAACTCTGCCAAAGATATCATATTGTGCCTCCAAAGTGACACAGCTCTGAAATAATAGATGCCTCCTCATGTGCTGAGGCCAGATCCAATATTCCTACCACTAGAATCGTTGTTCTGGACCACATTATCTTTCAGTAATAACGCCATGCTAGGAATGTCACATTTTCAATTTGGAAAGCTCTTCCTCCTACCTCCAGCCCCTCATTCTCACAGTAAAAAGTATGACATCTTTCATTTCTCCAGAAAACATAAATGGCTTAAAATTTTTCACACAGTAAAAGAAACTAGAGAAAAATAACAGGTATATGGTTTACGCTTTGATTTAGTTTAATGATCAACTTTCAGATTAGCGAAAGTCATTCTAAAATGTTAGTTGTCTATAGGCCTTATTAGAATTTCCTATAATAACTGTTCTCTAAACTAATCCTCTAACTTGTCATATCTGAGGGTGATGTTTCACATGTAGACTCCGTAAGTCTACAAATTAAAAATCTATTCAGACACACATATATGTGTATGTGTATATATAGGTATCTAATATCATCTTCAAAATCTGCCCCTTATCAGACATGCAAATATATTTTCTCATTTAACTGGGTATCTTTTTGTTGTTTCTTTTGCTATTCAGAAGCTATTTAGTTTGATGTAATAGTAATTGCTTATGAGCTCCTGTTTTCCTCATTTTTGGATAGGTATCTATAAAGGCATCAGTGAAGCATATGTCACAAGATTTTTGTCCTATGTTTTCATCTATGTATTGTATGGTTTCATGTCTCATATCCAAATCTTTTACCACGTCAAGTTGATTTTTTGTGTATGGTGTAAGATACTGATCTAGCTTAACTCTTTTGCGTATAGCTGTCCAATCCATTTATTGAAGAGGCTTTCTTTCTTCCAATGTCCTTAGTCGTACACCATCTGTCCATATATGCATGGGCCTTCAACTCTATTACATCGGTCTGTGTATCTATTTTTGTTCCAGTAGCGTACTGTTTTGATTATTTATAATATCGATTGATATGGTAGTATAATATTGGCATTTTCCGCCTTTTTTGCCTGAAGTGATTGGATTATCTCAGGTGTTTTGTGATTCCATATAAATTTCAGTAATGTTCTGTTTATTTAAAGAATGCCATTGAGGTATTGATTGTTACTGAATTGAATCTGCATATTTCTTTGAGTAGTGAAATAAGTCAGAAGGAAAGAAACAAATATCGAATAATGTCACTAATGTATAAATTATGGAAAAACCAGTTAAACAGTCAGATAAAGATAAACCCCAAAAACTAGCCCTTCAAAGCAGACTATAGAACTGAGACACTCAGATACAGTAGAGATTGGAGTGGGCAAGCACAAAGTGGTGAGGGGATAAAATGAACTGTGGTCACTGACTACGAGAGCTTTGGTGGCGGCAGCACTATGGTAACTGGACTAAAAGGGGGAGAGGGAATCCTATACTTCCAAAATACAAACAACCATATCAACTTATGTTACCTCAATATAAATTATTTTTAAACATAATACCTATACACTTTTAATTGCTTAGTGTCCATTTCGTCTATGTATCTATGTCCCACAAATTTGTGAAGCATGTGTGGTTTTCTTTGGTATTCTTCTATATGGCCAGCTGCCGATTGAAAGCAAACATCACTCTCAACCCTGAAATAATGTTGAAAGATGAGGTTTGGGTGAAAATTATATTTAATAGAAACTGATTGCTATGAATGAGGTTTAAAAAATGTATGATAATGTTAACACCTCTATTTTTCTTCTTTGGATATTATCAGTAAACTGTATGTTGAAAGAATCAAAGCTGATAATTATCAAGACAGCTTGAATGGAGTAATTAGACTATAATAACTACTGATAAAATTTTGATAGGTAGTAAAATAAAGTACTTGAGAAAAAAATAGGTGAGTGATTATGTTTATGATTCTATTTACATAGGAGTGAAGAATTACTCAATTTTTAAGCATAGGGAAAATATCTTACACTTAAAATATTGTCCCAAATAGCTAGTGTGATATCTGGAAATATTAGAGTTTTCAAATTGTATTAAATATACCATGTTAATGAGACAGATTATTTGGTTATGTTGCACAAAGAATAGACCTGGTAGTAACATTTATATTTTATTATCTACTGGAAGTTAACACATCAGCAATTAGTTTTCAGAAATTATTAAATTGCTACTTTATCCCCAAATTACAGTGGGCACTATTATAATTTAAATCTGATGGATGTTGATGAATATACAATGTAACAGGGCTACTTAATTTTTCTCCACATTTCTGTCCTCTAGAGTCTAATATAATGATAAGCATTGACATATAAAGTTACTCATTCAACTTAAGTTTGTTAGCACCAGTGTTACAAGTAAAAATGAAACCTGTCAAAATCATAACAGAAAATAAAATATAAGGGCTTTTTAGCTTTGAAACTATGGGTACCTTCTATATTTGTATGACTCATTCAGGAGACGCTAGAGGTCTAGAGCAAAGAAGAACCCCAGTCAGGAGTTTTATTTTCTTATAAACAAATGTATAAAGGGAACAAAAAACTTTAGAAGGTAGCAAAGGTTTTCCAGTGATGCCATATTCTCATTTCCCAATGGACATGTGTTTTTCCTCATTAAATTATCTTTTAAGGCTTGGATAGATTTCCAACCTGTCTTTAAGACTCGATATAAGCTATAATATTCCTTATATATAAAGGAAAATTACATGTCATATTAAAGATTAAATATAATTTAACTTAAGAGTGTCTTTATTAGTTAAATGTTTATTGTAAACCAGATAATATTTTAGTAATTTTTCATGAATTAGAATGTCAAAATCAAAAGTGATTATTAATACTTTCAATCTTTCAGTTACCTTTATTAATGAATTCCTTGATAAAGAAAAATAACACGTGTTTTAGTGTCTACAAAGTACAAATGTTTTCTAGATGTATTTTTAAACTTCTTCTTTTTGACTAAAAGAAAAAAAAGTTCTTTGAAGCTTAAGTGATTATTCCCTTAATGTTTTTTGCTAGTTTGAATATTTAGTACAATGCATATTTCTAAAGCATTAGTGAAAATTTAAAATAAGAAAATAGTGCACATAAAATAAAAACTCTCTAAAGGCTTAAAGTAGACATTTTAAAAAGAGCATTGTCTTGTGATGGATAGCAGCTAAAACACAGTTTCATGAATAATTTCTTCTGGAAGACTAAACAATTCAGAAGTTTTAAAAGTGGAGTATAGGTTCAGATATCAAAAGTGCTGATTTACTCCCACAGGAGGAAACAGGTTTCACTTATGACTCAAGACTATATTTCATGTGATCAGAAATACCTTAGATTCAGAGAGGACTGAATCCACTTTACAACAATATAAACATACAGAGGTGAAGGGATATAAAGATTAGATTCAGGAAACCAATGTTGCAGAAAACTTCCCTTGTGGCTCAGCTCTTAGGTGAAGGAAGTGTTGCTTCTCTGAGCAGAGCCTCTGGTGACAGTTGCCAAATTCTGGAGAATGACACTTCAGAGATTCTCCCTTCGTGTTGGAGATTGGCTTATTCCAGTTTGTGTATTTATTTTGTTTTTAGAAATGTGTTATTAAATCCTTTGGGATCATTATAATATCAATATAAATAACAAAAAGAACAAAAAGGAGAGGGAATCTGGGCATGTATGTATGTCTCAGAAAGAAGAACATAAGGAAGTGAAAAGAACAGATATTCAAATGTATTATTAAAGGAATATCATCAAACAGTTGCTAATTAAGCATATATAACTTTTAATATATAAAGGAGTTAGTAACCTAGACAAGTAATTTAATTTGGTTTCACATTGATCAGTTATAAATTTAAGAAATTTTATTATCAAAGATTTTGTTCAAAATGTTTCAAATTTTATTGAAAGATTAGGACCAAGTAAAAATATAGTTGGGCCTCCCTGGTAGCACAGCAGGTTGAGCACCACACTGTGAAGCCTCCTGGCACAGCAGAGCGAGTTTGATCCCTGGCCAGGGAGGGGACCCAAATAGTAAAGCAGATCTCTCCTGTCTTGCCCACTGCTCCCCTCAGCAGTGTATTTCAGTCAATTTGCCTGTTCTTTTTCCACTCTGTCTCTGGTGAATCCTCTCACCTCCCATGATTACCCTGTACCCCAGCTCTTGTATGCATAAATAAAGTCTTTTTAAAAATTTTAAATAGATAAAAATACAGTCATTCAGAAGGCAAAAGAGAACAAGAGATAAATCTTTGTTAAGAATCCCAAATGGCATACAGTGCTAATACAGAGGGAAAATTCTTTGCTTCCCAATAATCTCTATCACCCTTCAAAAGCCACCCACTCAGATTAGTAGTGATAAGGACATCTTTAGAAATTTTTCCTTCTCCTGTTTACTGTAACAAAATCTAAGCACTATAAAATATTAATAATCTAGGTGTCCTTACCTTCCAATGATACTTGATTACAAAGTTCCCTGATACATAAAATTATAGCAAAATGCAAAGGAAATAAGTGCCAAACTTAAGACAAGTAGAAGATTCAGAGATGAATCATTTCAGAAAATTAATCATGTGAAAGCCAATTATTGAACATTCAATTCTAACCTAAATCATTTTTTTTCTAACTTTACAGATTTCAGTTGTGTTTGTTATCATGGAGATTCCTATCTAGAATTTCAGAATGTGTATTTAGTCAACAAAATAGCATCTCCCTAGAACTTCAGACTTCTAGCTCCTGTGAACTTCTGCTCTATCTCAATCAAGACTGAAATTCACTATATATTTTTTATTGAAATATTTATTGATAATGACACTTTATGGGTAGGTTATTAAATTAATTAAAGGAAATTTAAAGTAGTTGTTATGATTCTCCATTTTAGTATTTATTGTCAAAATAAAATTTAAACTTCAGTTATGGGCCCTCCCTGGTGGTGCAGCAGGTTGAGGGCCGCACTGTGAAGCATTCACGGCACAGCAGCGTGAGTTCAATCCCCTGCCTGGGAGGGAACCCATAGGGTGAGGTAGACCTCTCTTGCTTCACCTGCTGCTCCCCTCAGCAGTGTATTTCGGTCGATCTGTCTGTTCTGCTCCCCACTCTGTCTCAGGTGATTCCTCTCACCTCCCACAACTCTGGCCTGTACCCCTGCTCTTGTATGCCTAAATAAAAAATTAAAAAAAAAAAAACTTCAGTTATGTCTTGTATCCTCACCACCAGATTGTATATTCTATCTTTATAACATTTTCCTATTCAATTTTTTTTAAGATTTATTTATTTATGCATATAAGAACTGGGATACAGGCCAGAGGTAAGAGGAGTACCCAGAGACAGATTGGAGAGAAGGACAGGCAGATAGGCTAAAATACACTGCTGAGTGGAGCAGTGGACAAAACAGGAGAGGTCTGCTGTGACATGTGGGTCACCTCCCTGGCCAGAGTTCGAACTCATGCTGCAGTGGCTGCAGATAGCTTCATAGTGTTGCACTTTATCCCCTTGTGCCACCAGGGAGATCCCCTATTCAATATTTTATGAAAATAATTTATATTTGAATAACTTTTACTATCTTCTTTTTTAATATCTTTCATCTCTTTTTTAGTTTTTCTCTGATTTCTATGTAAACATTTTTTCTATTTTCCCAATGAAGATAATTGCTACCATTTTTTTATACCCTAAGGGACCATGGTGATCTGTGAGTCCCTGTGTAACCCCAAGACTCTTTTAGATGTTCCTTTAGGAGAAAAGCTATAATAATGATCAGGTGTTATTTGTCTTTCTTATTCATTCTCATCAGTGTACAATGGAATTTTCCAGAGGTTCACTGCCGTGATGATGTCATCCTATGATCACCTGTGTAATGTGTGCCTATGTGTTTTTCTGTCTGTTAAATATCAGGGTTTTTTAATATCATAAATATCAACAGACAGAACAAAGGTTAAACAGAAACCCTTTGGGGATCTAAGTTCTTAAAAGTCCTCAGAAATTCTGAGATACAAAAGTTTGAGATTACCAATTTAGCATTTAGTAATCTTTATAACAATCTTCTTTTTAAAAGTCTAATATTACTACAGTTATAAAACACTAAATTTTGAAGCAGACTTTTAATTGAAAGTACATGCTTTCACCCTATCACTATGCTACATTAATAAATTACCTCATTTTCCTATTCTAAATACACATTTAAGGAAGCCATCAAACCCAACACATTCTGGAGGAATGTAAATGATTAACTCAACACATTCTGACATACATATATATAACTAACAACTTTATTTTGAGTTACAATTTCTTTTATTGTGTGATTTAAACATAATGTGAATTTCAGTGATATATTTCACAATTGAGCCATGTTGTACTACTTTGATTTTCTTTAATTGCCCATCTTTGATAAGTAATATAACATACATAATTTAGTATAACATCTGACATTATAATGTGTCTACCACAAGTAGCAGAGACATAGTAATATCAGAGCTTTTTTTTGTTTATTCATTAAATTGTTCACTAACAAACTGAACATTTGAGGATTGTGATAAATAAAACACATTTTATTTTCCTCATATTGCTTTAAATTGATTACAGAAAATATAACAGATGAAACTAGAGCAAGAAAATAGAATTATGTAATGAATATAATACCAAAATGAATCATCAAGCATCATTCTCACCATTAAAGAAAAAGTTTGCTGATCCTAGCAATATAACATCTATGACTTTATCTAACACAAGAAATTTCCATTAGTCTTATGGCAAGCATAAAAAATATAGAGACCAGTGTTGGAAATTATAAAGCACACATGCTATTGAGCATTGCTGACATTCAAAATGTTTCCTCTCAGCACAGTTTTCTACTGCTGACTCAAATGCCATTACTGAGTGCCTAATTTCTAGTTTCTCTCTCCACAGTGGACAGCTCCAATCAGAGGCATTATGAAGCGTTACTAGAGACTTTTAAAAATTGTGAGAGAAAATTTTTCATGAAATGATGGATTACAAAATCTAAGAGTCATTTCTCTTACTTTCAAATGGATTAAAAAAATGTTTAGTAGGTTGAACCAAGATATTTAGAAATTATAAAACTATAAATTATAAAACTATAAAGTTGTGTAATTTATTATATAGATATTTACTGTTGTTTGTTGAGTTGCAATTGTGTGCAAAGCTCTATTTTAAGAAAATTTATTAAATTCTTAGAATCTGGAATACTTGTGAGGTTAAAGTCAGAAAAATAATAAACTTTTTTAAGTAACTATAATTCAGTGAGTAAAGACACATAGACACATAAAAAGAAGAGTCATGAGTCAGATGTGAGGGTAAGTATTTTCTCTGCGTCTCACACATTTTGTACAGATCAGTTAAGATTCTCAGAGCTTGACTGTATTGCACATGCTCTTCCAACTCTTAGAAGGACAGTAGATCAGCAAGTTTTACTCTGTCGTGTATCCAGAATCCATGTTCTTTCCGTATTGTATCACTGCTTCTTAAATGTTATATAAGGGGAATATCAACATTGTTCTATCTTGATTTGTGATTTTAAGATTTTCTTTGTTCCACTGTGATTTATAAGCTATGTTCCAATTTCCTCATCTATCATATGGGGAATTCATTTACATTATAATTTTCTCAAAATGACATATTTATGGTTGAACTTTTAAGGATGATCATACTAATTAAGACCTATTCAAATTCTGGAAAAAATTGTTGGTAAAATGTTTTATAGAAAATATTAAGTTTTGGGAAAAGGTTAATGTTTCAAACTTAATTTTGTAAGCAATTTAATTGCTTTTTTATATTAACAAAGATGTAGATATGCCCATTGTTGTATCTCAAATACCGGTCTCCACCTGCTATCTGCTGTGACTATGGGCAAATCACCTCATCTCATTTTCCACCTCTGAATAATGGAGATATAGAAGGATTAACCCTACTTTATAAAGTTTTATTGGGTTTTTTTGTTTCTTTGTTTTTATAAGGAAGTCATCAGTTGACATTTGTAAAATACTTTTAAAAATGCATGGTACAGAGTAATCATCCAATAAATAGTTATTTATATATGTCATGAGAGAACTAATTATAAAACAATAAAAGGAAAAAATCAAGTAAAATTAATAGTTACCAATTACATACTTTGCGTATGTTAAAAAAGACAGATTTGAAGAGAATAGGGAATTAATATGATATAGTAATATCTAAGAAAATATTTCCTACAATATTTGAACAAGTTAAGGACACTGTCCTTACACAAGCACATAAACAGACACATTCTTGGTCAATGCATTATAATTTAAGCTAAATTACTATCTTAACTAATAACATAGGTTTTCAATGTTATGATAGGAAGTAACTAATTATCTATGTTGTCAAAAATATTATCTATATTCCCTGGTCGTATTCATTGGATACTAGACACAGCATAAGAATTCAATAAACAAACTGACTTCTAATTTGTTACACATGACTTGAAAAGAATGTGTCATCATGTTATACAATTGATTTTTCTACAAAGTACACATAGGTCTAGTTTTTTAAAATACGTCAATACCATTGAATGTATTTCTTAGGTAAATTTGAAGAGATAATTTTATAAAGGGAAGGAAACTTTTGCAATAACTAAATATTATAACAAATTAAAATTTACGGCTTTGTATTAATGTGGGAAGATTTTGACATATCAACTAAAATAGCTGGCTATATAGGAATTATGAAATACTATTTCAACTGTTTTTGTTTAACCTAGATGCAGTTTAAAGATCTCTTTCAAATATAATAAAGATTATAAAGTGCCTTTCTAGGAAAAAATAATTATGATATAATCAATAAATGTTCAGGTATAGATTTTTGGAAAGCTTGAAAGGCCACTATAGTCAATTAATGGAATTCCCTGTGGTACTCAGTCTAGAATGCCAGTATAGACATATTTCATCCATTTTTTAAGCCACAATTCAATCGGCCTAATAAGCAAAGTCCTATAAATGGCCATAGACCCTGACAAGCCTAAAGAAGCTTAAAACATGAGGCCTCTCTGGTGGCCTAGGTGTTGTCTTAGAAAGACTTAGACTGATTTGGATCTCCCAGGGAGTTAACCCACATAAGGCGCCTTGCCAGCTGCTCCCCTTAGCAGCATATTTCAGTAAATCTGCTTGTCTGCTCCCCACTCTGTTCTGGTGAATCCTCTCACCACCACCCCGATCTCTGGCCTACACCCCAGCTCTTCTACACACACCTGAAAAATATAAAATCTGGGGGAAAAAGTTTAAAACAAAACAAATGGCTAACTTTCATAATCTTTAAGTTCCTCTTCTATGACATTAGCATCAGCCTCTAGATTGCATTCAGTGGTGCTGCAATGTTCAAGTGCTAGTAATTAAGAAAACTTGTCAATAATAGTGTTATTCTGCTTGTATAACATACTGACATACTCCACCAGAGACTTCAGATTATTGGAAAAGGAACCAGAAGAGTGTGTGTGTATATATGAGTGCATACACACATGTTTATAGGTATATGTACATATATATGTGTTTTTTTAATTTCTAGCACTCATAATTATAGATCTTGAGCTCTCACTTCTCATTATGTTTCAGACTTCTTGTTTATCTAAAGAATATAATAATTATTAGTAAATTGTAAAGTTCTGTACAGATATGTTGATTTCATATTGAAAAGCTGAGAAAACCTCTTTTTTCCCCTAGTACCACTTTTTCTGTGCTGGCGAAGCAAAACTGAAAAGCATTAACACTACTATAAAAGTGAATGATGGACAAAAGTAAACATTGTTTATCAGGTAAGATATATTTATTTCTTTTTTATGTAAACTCTTTAAGTAGCAAAGGCTATTCCTCTAGATATTGTTCTTGTCATTTTAAAGTGGTGATTAGCCTGATTAGTATTCAGATGCACTTGTATATGAATTAATGTTTATCAAGTCATTCTGTCTTTTCTATGTGTGCTACAGTGATGTGGAAAGGATATTACAGGGGTTATATTATCAATAAACTTACATAAGCAGATTTACAAAGAAGCGATAAAAGCATCATATTATTTTTTTATTTATTAGTGTCATAAAAGACAAACTGATATTTATTTTGATAAACAAAGTAGAATATATTTGCTGTAGAAAATTTGGAACATCTACAAAATCTTGAAGAAGAAAACTTAAGGTATTATTCTAAAATCAGTTTAGAATGCTTAGCATGTATTATTATATTCCCCAAAGCTGTATTTGAAGGTGTCTCTGTCCCCAAACTTGCACCAGAATCAAATATATTTTTGCCAATCTGATTAGTGAAAATGACATTTTTCTTAAATTTTCCTTCTTTGGTTTTTAGTAAGATTTAAATTTTTATGTACATGAAATGCCTTCATATTACATGTTTTCCCTCCTTCCATCACTTTTTTTTAAGTAAGTGATACTTTTCAACACACACCACCTTTTCCAGTATCTACACTAAATTATTTGTTTATGAACATAGGTAATTATTAAGAACAAAGAGGGAAAGAAGCACAATCTACTATGGCAGTGAACTATGGGTGATTTGGTGGTAGTTATCACTACTGTGGCAGTACCAAATGGAGGGACCCCAATGTTACCTTAACTTTAAAAAGTAATTTAAAAAAAATTATCTATGTAAAGAAAATAAAGAAAAGGAAAGAGGCCAAACAATGCTTGGAAACAGTATTAAAGGAGTGGTTTTAAGGGAACCTGGGCTCCTTAAGCTATAGTTACCTAAGTTCTGTTATCTGGAATATTATTTTTCAGAGAAGTTGATCAAAATATAGTTACCCTCAAACCACTGTCAACTTGAGGAAAGATTATATCAAATATAACTTTCTGGCTACTCAAAATGCACATGAACTTTTGAAATCCTCCGAGGTGCTATTTAATAAATTCTCATTTTTTTTGCTTAACGGAAGAAACAGGCACAGAATCCTTTAACTTTTCTCTTTAAAAATTTAACCTCTTGAATGACTAATTTCAGAGGCAATGCATTTTGGAAATTCTATCCTACTCAAGGTAATAATTTCCCTGGACAGAGACTACCATCATTTGGGGGGAAAGCAGGTATATATGGAGAGAAATATATGCAGGAGCATTGGTGAAGTAGGAAGAATCAAGTCATAAAAACAGGTCAGTCCCTCAAGGAAGCAAAAAGACACATGGGAAGATGAGAAGAGATGGGAGAAACAAAGGGTTGCACCCCAGTAAGATGGTCTGTTAAAAAGGGATTAAAACATGAGCAAGAAGATGGCAGTATAGTTACAGTTTATTGACCAGTTATGTGTCAATTGTAATTTTATGACTTGATCGAATTTGTTTCTATGAACAGTTCTAATTATTATTTACAGTTTTCAGAAAGCAAGATTAGAACCCACATCTCCACTCTCTTCATTTGACAATATTTTTTTTTCTTAAAACATCAACTCTGTTTAAAATGTACAGTATAAACTCATCTTTAGCCGATCTTAAGGATGTTCAACACAACAAAAGAAATTTTCCTTTATGCTACATAACTATGACTTTTATTTTCCAACTTAAATATACTACTGCTTTTTATTTTTATCAAAAAGTAGTTGTTAACATATCTAAATCAGGTCTAAAATTCAGCAATATTTATTCACAGTTCCCTATTTTATGTGAAGTAATCAAAAACAAATAGAAACATGCTTTTGTTGCTAAGATAATCATCTATAAAGAGTAAGAGTGTGACTCCATTAATTTTATTTTTCTATATCTTTAAAAAATACTCCTAAAAGTAATCAGGAAAAAAGGATACAATTTTAAGTTTAACACATTTCAAAAATGCAATATTTTTTTTGACCATTGACATACTTTATAAACTAAAGGTAAATACATTTCCCTCCCAACTCTATATTCTTTCATCTTTCCTTTTAAATGATGACATTCCCCTTGAATATGAATATTGGAGAACTATCCTTCACATGCCCTTAAAGAATAGTAAGGAAAAAAGCTACAAGGTTGTAATAAACACATGAAAATGGGCTTTCTCAGAAAGGGTGAAATAAACATCCCCCATGAAAAAGTAACTGAGCTCATTATTTTTTGGAACAAGGAAAGACAAAATGTCCTGCAGAGTAGCATGGCCCTTTAAAAAAGAAATGTGTGATTGCTAAATTTAACAAAAGCAGAAAGGAAAATAAATAATAAATGAAGTGCTTAAATCAGATGAAATGTACTTTTCATGGGAAATTAGTTATGGTTGTTGCTCATCTTCAAATGAAATGGAAAGTGAAAAAGAGTGATATTAGTCTTCTGGAAAATAGCACATAGAGTATAAAAAAAGGCAAACAAACATAAATAGGTGTTCATTTGTTGCTCTACTCTTGAATACTATGGGTACATTTAAACATGAGGTGCTGAGACAGCTTGAGTTAGTAGGGCATGGATTCTCTGAAAAACACAATTTGAGAGTCATATTGAACTTTATTCACATCTGCTAGTATATTTTTATAATTATGCCTATATTTATATAATTACATTATCAGTATTTCAAGTTACTAATTATAAACATTATTGCATTTATTAAATTATTATATCATCTATAATATACTATACACTATAAATTATTATATCCTCTATACTCATCTGTTGGCTAAGGTTACATTTAATGCATATTACAGAATTTTCTTCAGTTAACATACTGCTTAATGTCTACATTAAATCTTGAAAGGAGTAAGATTTGTAATCTAAGGATAGAAATAAATTAGACTATCTGACTTCCTCAATTAGAGAACATTAAAATTTCAAAGTACTTTGCAATTAAAAATACATCCCTTGGGCCTCCCTGGTGGCTTAAGGGGTTAAATGTCAGCACTATGAAGCTATATGCAGCCACTGCCACATGAGTTCGATCCTTGGCCAGGGAGTTAATTCACATAGCACAGCAGACCTCTCCTGTCTTGCCCACTGCTCCCCTCAGCAGTGTGTTTCAGTCCATCTGCCTGTCTGCTCCCCACTCTGTGTCTGGTGAATCATTTCACCACCCCTACCCCTCACACCTCTGGCTGCACCCCAGATCTTGTATTCATAAATAAATCTTTTTAAAAAAAAATACATCCCTACATTAAAATTAAAACTTTTATTTGCTATCTTAATCTTAGTGCTTAGTTTACATCCTAATTTTTTAAGTAAATCATATAAACTTTATTATTCTAGAGTTGTTTCATGAAATGATTGGAGGGATGTACCTCCTGTGCTAAGAGATGTATAAAACCAAATAAAAATGTCTTCAGTTACCCATAAGATGACCATTGACTAGCTACTATTTATGTACAACTGTGTGGGCATGCCATTAATTATGATGAGTTTTCAAACAGAGCATTGTGGTTTTGTGAATAGTGAATATATATATATATATATATCAGTGAAACCCACATATTGACAAATATTTCCTCAAGTGACATGGAACTGGATAAAGACCGATACAGAACTGAATAAAAATCTGCCCACACCACTCTGTTAGATGATGATAGAATGTTTTTCCTTAAAAAATAATGATATCAAGGGAAGAGAAGAAAGAGATAATATATAATTTGAGATCATTTGGTAAAAATAGTTAGGATAAGATCTGCAAATATAATGATAATCAATTGTAGGGATCATCAAATGCCACACTAAGAACTGTGAACTATATCATTAGTAATAGAAATTAATGGAGAACATTTAAACAACAAAGCAAAGAAGATCATCAAAGAATTAATTCTTTTTTCTTAATAGGTCATGCTAAGCTATAGTACAGGATAGACTAAATGTCTATGCCTTTCCAGACCACTTTTCCACTTTTCTCTCTGCTCTGGTGAAATTGACTATGTAGATTATGTTAATGGGCTCACTTGTGTTGAATTGTGTCCTCATAAACTAGATTATTACAATTTTACCCTTGAGCAACACAGGGTACAAATGGATACCACCCCCAAGTAGTCAGAAATCAGAGTATAATTTAGAGTATAATTTTATAATTATGCCATCCATATATGTGTCCTGAATTTATAGGGTCCAACCTACAGAATTTGGAAACATTAGATAGAAATATCTGGTTTAAGTGAATTTGCACAGTTCAAACCCATGTTATTCAAGGGTCCACCATACTAACCTATGTCATTTCAGAACATGACTCTTTGGAGACATAGTACTTAAAGAGGCATTCAAGTTAAAACAAACTCACCAGGGTAGACTCCAATCTAATATGACCAGTAGTCCTACAAAAAGGAAAATTAGAAAAAAAAAGTTAAAAGGGGAATTTAGAACAAAAGAGACACAGGCACAAGGGGAGATAATGTGATGACCCATAGAGAAGATGGTCATGTTCAAACTAAACAGAGAAATCTAGAACAGATCATTGCCACACACCTTCACTAGGATCCAACTGTGCCAGCACCTTAATCTTGAACCTTAAACCTTCAGAACTATGAGACAATAAATTCCATTTATGTAAGCTACCCAGTTTGTAGTGCTTTGTTTAAGCAGCTCTAGCAAACTTAAACACATTTCCTTGTCTTTTGGTTTGCCACTAGGCTTAAAAGTCAGTGGGGAACACCAACATGAACTTAGAGAAGCAGGAGAGTGAGGTCAGAATATTCATTCTCTTGGACATGGATGGTGTCTCAGGAGATGGTTCTGTTTCTTTCGTGAAGTTGCTGACTCCTGGTAGATGGGCCTCTCTTACAAATTCTGATAGCTCCTTTCTTCTTGGCAGTCTTTAGATATGGAAGTGTTATCAGGGTAACTACTTTGTGATCCTGGAATAATGTACAATCCCATGTCTCACCTCCTGACCACTTCCTTGTAAAGAGTTCATTTACTTAATCTTACTCAAGCTATGTTAGTTTAAACATGCAACGTGTTTTTTGCTGAAAAACATATGTCTCCTTCATCAGCATGGGAGAGAAAGGTGGACAGTTTAATGGGAGCATTCTGAAAAGTGGCACATTTCACTTTTGCTTTCATTGTCCTGCCTAGAACTGTCAAGTGGACACATAGCTACTAGCCAAGAAATTTCAGAAGGTTTTCTAGCTTTGCACCCAGAAAAAAAAAGAGATCAGTTAAAACAATGTGGAATCACAGGAAGAGAAATATTTCTAGAAGAAAAAGTAAGCTGTCCACCTTTAAAGATGAAAACAAAAGTAGTCAGTAAACAGTTTATAACAGTAGTTTAATTTTAAATATAGTTTCTTTTAATCCTGGTTCTAAGTGAGTACTGTATTGTTAAAAAAGAAAAAAATTAACATATATATAGTTTACTGATAAATATAACATTCAAAAATGCATGCACTATCAGAGTGTTATTTACATAATTGCTTCATTTCATTAGCTATTATTTAAATAATACCAAAAGAACATTCTTACCTAAAGAGTAATTGCACAATGCCTAGGAATGATAAATTATTTTATCTTTATAACGTAAACATTAAACTTTTACCTGTTTGAGTGGTAGAAAATATAAAAATGCAGCCTATTGTGCCCTGAAAATTCTGAATAGCTCAAAGAATCAACTATTTTATACATACACATACAGTTGGAACATTGTTATCAAAGTTTGGCACTTCTTTTGAAGACATTAATAATAAAGCCAGAGACTTGACATGTGTCAACCAGAGCAAGAGTGTTTGGGTTCAGTGCTAAAAAATCAATGAAATAGAAAAAGAAAGAAATAAACCATTTAACCACTTTCCTCTGATGAAATGTGCACATTATTTCATTAATCTTTTCATTAACTATTGTCAGTGTGTCAAGAAAACATGTCAATGGAATAATGATTTTACTTCAACTTGAACAAAAAAGAATGGACAGTTGATTTTCATTCTAAAACTGCATTTATAGAACCAGCAAAATATCCCTCTAACATAAACCTACTTTTCTTACCTCCAAAATAATATACAAAATGTGTGACTATTAGTAAGAACTTGTCACTTAACTCTAGGAAAGAATATTTTTAAATATAATCAAAACAGATTGTTGAAAATTGAATATTAAGCTTTGTAAGATATATATTTTAAACTAATTTATATGATGATGCCAGTAAATTGATTACTTTTAGAAATTATTTTAAAACAAGTTAAAGTAATTATACATTTTGAAATCGAACATTTCTTCCCACAATTTTACCCGAATATCCCAAAATTTTACCCAATATCCTTAAAATAACCCTTCCATAATTACTGAGATAAAATAAAAAAATATATGATTGTTATCGTTCATACTGTTAGTAGAAACTGAGTACAAAGATAGCTTTAGTGGTACTTAATTATACATTAAACAGTAGACTGTTTGTCTTTTTTGTTTTATCCTCAAAAGAACCATTACTTGTTATTCTATGAAAATTAAGGCTAAAACTATGCAGTTTATGCTCAGCCTGAAGGTCATGTGGACCTTCACAGTTTCTGGAACATTTTTGATAAGATCATCAGTAGAAGGTGCAGACATTACCACAAGCAGCACGTAGCAGCTACGTGCACATGCATTTATTGGGAAGCTGCTACATCCAGGTATTTTACCACATATCTGGGATATAAAGACTCAAAGGGCACAAAAGACAAAAACCTAATCCTCTTTCAGAAAATACAATTTCAAAACAGATTTTCTGAATACTTTCTTAAAATAAGATAATATAAGCTAGAAACACAATAAGGTAGTTTGCTTCTTTCTTTCAAAAGCATGCTTCTAGCAGGTAAGAAATGATAATGAATCATGATAATTCAGTGAAAACTACTGAGCCATCCAAATCCGAGCCATGTCCTTTAGAGGCTTAACTACCTATGAAAACATAAGCTAGCACAGCATAAATATAGATTACAGCAGATAACTATTGATTTCACATGTTCTTTAATTTGATCTGAAAATCTGCCTTATTTTAAATGTTGATTTGTGCTCTCACCTGAGAGAGACTCTGATATAAATAACTTACATGAATCATTCTGCTACACATATTATAAAGGCTGTCTTTCTAGTTTGCATGGTTTTCCTCTTCACTTTGTTAAGAGGTGAACTCTGTCTCCTATGCTAACATAAGCTTGTTGAAAGCAAATTGAAAGCGCATAGTTCACAATTTTCATACTTTATATAAGAAAACAGAGACCAAAGAAATGTTTTATCAAAATAGATGAAACAAGATAACATATTTTTATAAAACATTTTTTGTTAAATATCTAAGTATAAATGTAAAAATAAACAAAGATTTGTGTTATTTTAAGAGAAACTTGCAGTATTGGAGGAAATTGTTGAATAAGAAAATTTAATTCTCACAAACTTGAATTTCTATAATTAAATTGGGTGCTTTTTGAAATTCTAGATACAGAATACTCTGAACTTAAATATTTGCAACATTTTTTTAAAGTACAACCATCATAGGATAATTATCTTCCAAACCAATAAATGTCAGAAATTTTAAATATAGAGAGTCAATTATGTTGTGGGAGTTGAAATCACTTTTTAGAAGCATATTTAACATAATATCATCATTATAATTTCTGATAATTAACAGCTAATTCAACAGTTTATTTGGATTCTTTTCATATGTTGAGAATGATTTATTTCATTAATTATTACTTTTAAAGTTGTTTCTCTTAATGACAAAATGAATGCAAAAGCACAAGTAACCCATTGTTCTAATGTTCATCCTCATTGCATGTTCAATGGAATGATTTTAGATGAAAAACTAAGCCTATCTTTGCTTTACCTCACATAAATTATCAATTTTAAAATATGTAACATTTGTCTGTTGACATCAAACCTTCTCAAGGTTAGCCTCATTTTTTTTTTTTTAGTGTCCTCTTTCTTATGACCCACCCGACAATATTAAAGATAGCAAGCTCCAATTCGAATCAATATAACAATAGCTAAGTTTTGTTTCAGAGCTTTCTAACTGGTATGTGTAGCACACCTCTCACAGGGTCAAAATGGGTCACTCAGTAAAGCCCTTGTGGTATGATATGCTATGGATATCATTTAGATCGTAAAATGAATCCCTTCCCAAGTCCACTTTTTCTAAAGTTGTCAGTTATCTGTGCTTTGACTTACTCTGCATGACCTTGCAGGTTGCTTTAATTGTTAAAGCCTCATTGGTCACCACATGTCATTAGAATTGAATACATTAAGGATGAATTCATAGATTCAGTAGCACAAAAAAAAAAAAAAAAAAAAAAAATCTAGGGGCCCAATATTGAAATGTTAATTCTTAAACAATCCTGCCCAATGTGTTTATTTCCATGGGATCAGATCATTAACGATTAATTGCCATGTTCCTGTGAAGGAGAACTAAGCTAATGAGCTTATCCAAATTTAAGCTAAAATCATTTTTGCTTTTTATAGAAAAAGCTTAAACTTTTGTAAAAGTTTTAAGGCTGTTTTTTGAAACAATGTGATGAGATATATGTAGAATGGTTTCTTTAGATAATTGACCAAATTTAGGACAAATTATGAATAGTTGTTTTCTAATTACCACAAAACAGAATAAATAAATCCTAAGAAATCTCAAATGGTTTAGAATAGCTGGGGGCTTCTAAAGGGGAACTGTGGATAGTCATACACAAGCTTCTTGTGGGGAGACTATGAGATGTCTTAAGTCAAAAAGAGAGGATTCAAAACAGAGAGTGTATTCCTGTTGCTAAGTAGAGACCATTCCTTCTATCCAACATCAGCTGCTCCATACATCAGAACCATTCATTTTTCACATTTTCAAGTATTTTTCTCTTTCACCTTTCTTGCATTAATCCATCTTTCTCATGCTGAACTATTTCCAAAAACATAAAAGCAGACTTTGGGATATTGCCACAAACATCATCCAGACCTTGTATTACTTTTATTTCTTTCAGCAATGTCTTATAGTTCAGTATACTCTTTCACTTCTTTGGTTAATTTTTTTCAGTGTGTGTAATTCCTTTTGATTACTTACTTACTTACTTATATTTGACATCATTTGTATTCACCAGGGAGTTTCCACCACCATTCCACCCATGCACCATCATCTCAGTCCTTTGTGCTCTTTCTGCCCTTATCCCCATCTTTGCCCTCTCTCCTTCCCCTTCCCCACCCCCATGGTCTCTTTGGTTTATCTTTGACCTTTTGGTCTTGTTGAGTAAATGGGATTATTTTTTATTTCTCTTTCACTGAGTATAGAAATGCAACAGATTTTTGTATATTACTATTCTAGTCAGACACTTTATTCTATTAATTTATTATTTCTAATTCCTTTTTTACAAATCATTAGGATTTACTATATATTTTTATCATATCATTTGCAAATAACAATAATTTTATTTATTCTTGCCCAATTTGGATACCTTTTATCTCCTCATACCTAACTGCTCTTGGTAAGACTTCCAACATTATACTGAATACTCCTTGTCTTGTTCCTGATCTTAGAGGAAAAGCTTTGTTTTCACTATTGAGATGGTACTAACTGTAGTTTTGTTTCTCTTTTTCTTTATTTATATATATTTTACATCAATTGTGGTTCCCATGGATTTCCCACAACCATTTCACCATGGCACGATCACCTCATTCCCTTGTGCCCTTTCTGCCCTCATCCCATTCCCTCCTCCTACACACACAAAAAGCGTTTCTGATTTGTCCTTGTCTTTTTGGTTTTTTTGTGTTATGGTTTTTGTTTTGTTTTGTTTTATTCTTATTATTCTTTTCCTTGGTCCCTTATTTGGTTCCCTTATATTCCTCCTAGGAGTGAAAAGCTCCAGTATTTTTCTTTTGCCTTCTGACTTATTTGGCTGAGCATAATCCCTTCTAGCTCAATCTATGTTTCTATGAATAACTCTAGTTTATCTTTTTTGATTGCTGAATAATACTCCATCATGTCTATGTGCCATATCTTCTTGATCCAATCATCTATTTTTGGGCATTTAGGTTGTTTCCAGTTCTTACCCATTGTAAATAGTGCTGCAATAAACATAGGGGCGCAGATATTCTTTTGAATCAGTGTTTTTGTGTCTTTTGGGTATATTCCTACAAGTGGGATTGCTGGATCCATTTTTGGTGGTTTGAGGAACTGCCACACTGCCACACTGGTTGGATCAGTTTGCATTCCCACCAACAGTGTAGTAGAGTTCCTTTCGCTCCACGTCCTCGCCAACATTTGCTGTCGCTAATTTTTTTGATATGTGCCATTCTCACTGGTGTGAGGTGGTATCTCATAGTGGTTTTGATTTGCATTTCTCTAATTAAGTGTTGAGCATTTTTTTCCTATGCCTGTTGTCCATTTGCATTTCCTCTTTGGAGAAATGTCTCTTTAGTTCTTCTGCCCATTTTTTGACTGGACTGATTACTTTGTTTTTGTTTAGTCTGGTCAGCTCTTTATAGATCTTTGTGATAAGTCCCTTGTCAGTAGTGTTGTGTGCAAAGGTTTTTCCCCAGTCAGTGGGGTGTCGCTTTGTAGTTTTTAATATTCAGCTTCTATTATATTGAGAAATATCCCTTCTATATTCATTTTGTTGGTTTTTAGCCTGAAAGGATGTTCAATCCTGTCTAATGCTTTTTCTTTATCAAGATAATTTTCTTCCTTTCTTTTGTTTGATGTGTTGTATCATGTTGAGTGATTTGCTTATGTTGAACCATCCTTGTACCTCTGAGTAAAAAGCCACTTCTTTATGATGTATGATTCTTTTTATGCACTGTGGGATTTGGTTTGCTTAAGTTTGTTTGTTTGTTTGTTTGTTTTTAGAGCTGGGGTATAAGTCAGAGGGGTGTGTGTGGGGTGGGGGGAGGCATGTGGTGATGAGAAGATTCACCAGAGACAGAGCAACTATATGACCCAGCAATCCCACTCCTAAGGATCTACCCAAAGGACACAAAAACACCGACCCAAAAGAGCACCTGTACTCCTATGTTTATTGCAGCACTATTTGTAATTGGTAAGACCTGGAAACAACCCAAATGCCCAAAAGTAGAGGACTATATCAAGAAGATGTGGTACATTTACACAATGGAATATTATTCAGCAATCAAAATGACAAACTAGGGACATTTATAGAAACATGGATGGAGCTAGAAGGAATTATACTCAGTGAAGCAAGTCAGAAGGTAAGAGAAAAATATCAGATGGCTTCACTTTTAGGAGGAATATGAAAGAGCAACAACTACAACAATAGCAACAACAAAAGAAGAAGCTCAAGGAAATGGACAATTATAAGCAAAAGCAGACAAAAACTCAACAAGACCAAAAAGTCAAAGATAAACCAAAGGGACCATGACGTGGAGGGGGAAAGAAGGGAAGGCAAAAATGGGGATGAGGGCAGAAAGAGCACAAGGGACTGAGGTGATGGTGCACAGGTGGAATGGTGGTGGGTACTCCCTGGGGAATACAAATGATGTCAAATATAATTTAATAAATAAAAAAAAATAATTATTTAGGGTTGCTAATATTTTTTTCTCTAAATTTATTTGACATTATTTGCATATTTGCTTATACCAATCTGAATAAAATCTATGTGTTCATGCCCTAAATATCCTAAAATTTTCTGGTTTTAAACTTTGTAACATACACCTGCTAAGTTTATTGTAGATGCACAGATCTGTGTGTTTTTATTTAGGTTGAAAAGTATCAAAAATATGAAAACAGCATAGACATAGCTAAGTTACCATTTCTGTTGTTATTTTAAATAGATGAAATAATTAACTTCTCTTTACTTTGGGTTAGACTTTAACTTCTAATATTTTATTGCTGAAGTACGTGTTAATTATTAAAAGCTTTTTCACTAAAATAGAAACTTAATTTTTTCAAATCATTGAAAAAATTTAGTGTAGAATTTAAAAGGTATGCAGAATAAAAAGTCAAATGCTAAAATAAATGGTTTCTTCCATAAAACATATGCATTCGTATAATAAAAATTGTTGATGCTCATGTTAAGTATATTTGAAAATAAGTAACACAGGCTGTTCAGAACTACGTAAAGTTTATCATTAGTGATCTCACTAGACAATTTGGTTTCTTAGCATACCTACTGGAGACAGTCTGTTGTTCATTGCTAATATCATATTATGCCAGAGACATGAAAATCCTGCTATGTTAGGAAATACTACATCCCACTTTTCTGTCAGTACTTAAGAATATTTAGAAATATTTCATATATGAATGTAATTATATACATATATACAATACATATAAAACATACATGTATGTATGGTAGAAACAGAGTTAAAATGCTTAGCAGTCTGAATTTGAGAATGGGCATTGATTTTAGAAGTAGGGGATGAAATTACTTAATGTTCTAGATTTGATGGCTTTAAATTGATATGTATAGTATGTGACAACCTACTTGAAATGAAAGTAGTTCTACAGTTGGATCAGCATCCTTTTCAATCAACCTTCATATCAATAATGATTAAACCATGCAAGAAAATATTCTCAAATTAAAAAGCTGAGCACTTTATGAATAGGAACTTTTCTTGGTGATTTTTATTTTCTCAGAACCTAACAAATTGCTTGGCAAAACAATCAATAAATGTTTATTGAATGATTGATGAACTGAATGAATGAATATTTTAAATATTAAAATTTTCATAACAAAATTATTAAATAAAGAATACAAGAAAGCACTTTATATGCTTTCATAACAAAATTTTACATTTTAGAAGACAATTATAAAATGTTATCTAGTCTATCCAAATGTAAAATGAACTGTTTATTATGAACATTTATACTCTGGTGGAAAAATATACACACAAATGAAAATAAAAAAAATACACACAAATGAAAGTGCTCTCAGATCTACTTGTGGGGTGACAGGAATATTAAACCAGGCAGTAACACATGGTGAGTACAGATATTATATTCATAATAATTAACCTATTGCTCCATTGTTGTAAGAACAATTAGGAACAAATTTATTAATAAGATTCCATTGCACTAATGTAATGATAATCATCATGTGAGGTTAAGCTCTTGAGACTTTTTTAAAATAAAAAGCAAAGTGAGAATCAAAGAAAACACAAAGGAAATATTTCCCCCTCAATCAAGCAATTAAACTTTCATAGCAGAAAGTGCAGTATTTCCTATCTGAAGCTTCCCAGCCCCTCTAGTTGATCACGTATCCTGAAGCCATAATGGACAGAAGGATCACTAATGTTATAGATGAAAACAGCTATATGAACTGTCGCCCACTCACTTATTTTTGCTACCAAAAATTAGATGTTTTTCTATGCCCAGAAGGAGTAAATCCTTGGCTTGTCCTATCAATAGGGCACAAATGTCTTACGTTATATTTTTCTAACTGAATGAAGCTATTTTTGATTGGCTGTTCTCAAAACAAAGAAGCTTGTTTCCGAATTGTTCTTGAGAGGGCACATTATTAAATCACTTTCTTTGAAAAATCTGTCTCTATTTTTAATTTCTTAGTCATAGCTCTATTGACATTTTGTACTGGATATTCTTTGTTTTGAGTGCTGTGCTGTTGCAGGGTATATAATAGCATTCCTAGTCACTATCTCTCCCTTCAGTTGTAAGGACCAAAAAAATTCTCAAGAAGTTGGTAAATATTCCTGGAGAGCAGGGAGGGAAAAGTCACACAACCTGATTAAGACCCACCAATCCAAACATTCACACACACACACCCCATGCATTTCCTTAACTATTTCAAAGCTTTAGCAACAGTTTCTTAATTATCATTACAAAGCAGCAGTAAGTTTTTAAATTTCTTTTTTTATCCAAGCTTGAGAGAAGAGAAGGAGAACAAATTGTTAGCCCATGTATTTTGATTTTTAGTAGACTAAATAGCATACTGATTATGTTTAGGATTTACATAATGGATCTTTAAATGCTTATGAATCAAAGATAAATTTTTACTTGTCAGCATGACCTGACTGGAAGAATGATCTTAATTTTTAAAAAAATTATCCAGCAAAGATAAGGCAAAAGTAAACATCTATATATTTTTGTTTAACCTTTAAAACAATTAAACTAATGAATGAGAAATAGCAGCCTCCCCAGTTGCTCTCCACTCAACCTAACTACTTATAATAGCCCACACAGAAGAACATGTAAGGAACTAGCTAGCATGATATTTTTAAGAATTGGGATGTAAGCACTAGGAAATCTTCAAATTATAGTCACAGACTAGGCAGCTCTCAGAGTACTTTTTCTGGTCACTGCTGTTGGGCAAGGAGCTGAATCATGATCCATGTATCATCATTAACATCACTGCAAGCTCACATTTCAAGGGGCTGGGTAATCAAACTCCAAAGGTGATAGACAGACAGACAGATAGATAATTGAGAGCAGAGGTAGGAAAATAAGGCAGAGGCTTGTGAATTTGGTGGTGCAAATTCCTTCTTGTTCTATAATAAAAAATCCCACACCCATAACCAGGCATCTTTTCCAAATGTGGCATGCAGAAATTTCAGCCAATAAGACATGTCATTTTATTTTTATGAATTCATTTCCATTTCTCTTCTGCATTCTGACACAACCGAAGAAAATCAGTCCCAACCTATGAGGGTTTTTCCATCTGTTGCAGTGATTTCACCCCAATGCCAAGTCAGTGGTAGTACAGGTATTCTCGCACATTGATATCATTACATCATCAGACCTCAAGTGAAATAGTCGTGTTCTGCCTGCTTGCCAATTAGACCACACAGAAGGCAAAATTCCAGACTTCCTTAGCCTCAAAGGCAGAAGAAACTCAGTGCTTTCTGACTTAAAAGAAAAGGAGCATTGGAGTAACTAGAAGATAAATAGGTTACCATTTCCAAAAAATTACCATAAAGATTCTTAAAACACATAGCTTAATGTGTCCTCAATTATGAAGACATGAAACAACAATTCTGTAACTCATCAGAGATCTTTTTATAAATACAAAATTATATGGGTAGCTACAATATAAGATAATGAAATCTGCATCTCATGTTGAGATCTGAATTGGGAGCAATGAGGAGGGTTTAATAGGGGACCACTATGTCTGACCTTTACTTTGCCAGTCTCCCCTGTAATTGCTCTAAGTCACCATTCCAGAATCCAAATAGTCACAGGAAAGACATTTTTTGAAAAGCACTACAATAATAACTGCTTTAATTGCAATAATACTAATAGCAAAATAGTTACCAAAAAGAGTGTTTTTTTTAACTGTAGTTGAAGACTAGAAGTATATTCTCATTTTCAAATAATAATAAAGATACACTGAAACCCTTTCTAAAAAGCAATTATAATGAACTTTCCTGTATTTTGATTTTTGAAAACTCTCATTTGTCAATGCAATTTAATTCAACAACAACGAAAATTACCTTAGCATCCTGTTTTGATAAGGCGTGGGCATTTTCACTTTTCTTGCTGTCAGAAATATAGCATGCCAATTAGAGAAGGTTTCTGGAAACAAATAACTTAGAAAAAAATCCTAACACTGCCACTGATTGTAAGACCAACTCAGAACCTTTCCTCCCTCATTTGTCAAATGTACTAAACAGTAGTACACACACAGAGGGACTCTGTTCATGTCAGAAAACATATCATGTTTCCTATGTGCAGAAAATGCTTGAGAAATATTTATGATTATTTTTACTATAGACCATTTAAAATTTATAAGTATTTGTATATTTTACAGTAATAGGTCAAATTCTAACTACGATGCCCCAGTGTCCAAGAACATAAGTTCACAAGACTGTTAGTTAGTACTATCTCATTATTTTGGTGGTCATATACAATGAGATCTTAAAATGTAATGGTTCTTAAGTTGGACAGCCAGAGTTTAACTACTATTATCATTACTGGCTATGCAATTTAGGACAAGTTCTGTAATCCCCAAGCTTTTCCTGGGTGTACTGAGCATTAAAAAAAAAAAAGGTGGAGCCATTTAACAATCACTTAGTAACTGTTAGCTGTTGTTATTTTTGAAAATGTTATCTTCAACATTAATTTTTTTCTTAACTATTTGTCTATTACTTAGTAGGAGACATTGGGACTGGGAAAGAGTTGGAAAATATAGCCATGCACCTAGACAGAATTTAGAAAACATTATTACTAAGATATACCATTAGTGTCACAAAAAATTTTAACATAATGAGGCAAAAATAAGATAGACTTCAAATTTCATGCATGGTATGAAATTTGCTATGGTAGTGATGAGTATTGAGTACTATATATAGAGTTTTGTTGAATGAGTGAATGAAGTGATAGATGCATGAATAAATGAATTCATTAATATAAGGGAGAAATATTACAGCTTATTAAGAACTCATGCAGAAATTAATCCTATACACTAAAATATGAATAATTTCAATAAGCTTGGAAGTTGAGTAGTTTACTGCTGCTCTTGTTAATTTGGCACAAATATTGTTGTCATAGATGAGAGTCCAAAGAATGAAGATTTGATAGCACCAGGATGAGAATTACTTCAAACATCAGAATGTTTTATCCGGTTTAGGTTCTTATTCCTTTTGATTATAAATGTAGAAAAAGGGATTTGACTTTGAAAGTACTTGCTAAGGAATGATCCTACAAGCAAAAACACAAATTCTAGGAACTGAGCCAGGCTCTGATTTCTTCTGTCCCTGGAGTGTTTTATTTAAGGAAACCATTGATTTCTGCCACTACTCTGAAGAAACTCATGTGCAAGGTGGCCAAAAATCTGCCTCTAATTCAGTTTCCTAGAATCCTTTCCAACGGAAGATCAACTTCTTTTGGATTAGCACATGAGCAGCTTTGCTGAAAGTATCCTTTTATGCTTTAAGCTCAATTTTAGTCTAACATTTTTAAAAAAGAAAGGAAAAAACTTTCTGTGATCTATAAATCCTAGAAACTTAAGCTTGCTTCATTTACTATTTAGAAAAAGAAAATACTACTGTACTACTCTAATCAAATGAAGTTTTTCCAGAGGAACTGTCAAAAACTTACCAATTTTCCTGGGGTTTCCTGGAGAGCATTACCTTATAAGATACTGAAGTATAATCAAAGAACACCTAGCTCTATTTCTTATGACTTGAAAAAAACTGCAAAATCACCAGTAATTTTTATTAACGGGTAAGCATTCCTTTGAAACAGTCCAATATAATAATTCTACACTAAAGCTCAAAATAAAAAAAAAAAAAATTAGAAAACATATGAATACTTCCCAGCAAAATGGAACACTTTCCTTTAATGCATGTGAACAGACACTGTACTTTCAGAACTGGTCTCAGATTTATGCATAAAACATTGGCAAACGGTGACATATGCAGAACATGCCTTTTGTTCTTGCAAATAGTAAACCTGTATTAGGCAAGAAAGAAAGTAAACTCTGATGTTTAGTCTAAATAAAGGCGGCCAGCATGCCATAGCTCTGAGAAGTTACAAAGAGGCATTTTGAATAAGGAGCTTATTTGTAGTAGCATAATGAAAAACTGAATTGAAAACACAAGGAAACAATGTGACCTTGTGAAAAACTTGCTTTCTGTGTTAGATAAAGGCCTAAGAACTTGCTTGAAATCAATATACCTATAAATTTATTAATCAATACGTTATAAGTCCTCAGTGTGCTCCAGCCACCCCAGCGGCTCCCATCAGACAGCTTAGAATGCCACCTTTATGTAGACTAGTTATTGTCCATCAACACCCTGTATCCTTTCTTTGCCAATATGATACTTCTTCTCAATTGAAGCCTGTCCTTTTTTTCTCTGTCCCTCCCACTATCGTGTTTATTGCATTTTTGGCATTTGATGTTTTTGACATCAAAGTAATCAGAAATTTAATTAGAAAATTAAATAAGAAGAATTAAGTTACTGCCCCCATTCCAAGTCTTACTTTCTTTCGGAAGTAATGAATTAAAAATCTTTACAAGTTTCTAAGTTTAAAGAATAAATGAATATTATACTTTTTATATATTTATTTCCAAAATTATCACTGACTTCCAGTCATGATGGATGAGGTTGCACATGTCTTACATCATCCTCCTGTCTATCCTGCTCTTCCCCCAAAGTTATCATTTTGGAAAGCAAAAAGCAGATAATAAAAACATCATTATATATGGCATATACTGATTTCTGTACACATATTATTCTGCAGTTACCTTCTCTCTTTTTTGCACCCTCACCATTCCTCTCTTATCCAAGGGAATATCTTCCTTGCTTTTTATTTGCATAGTTATCAATATGCCTATCTTTTTTTTTTTCATTATGTAAAAGCTTCATCAAATCTAACGATTGACAGTGATGAGATTTCCCTTTGCCATTCTGTTTTGTTAGGCCAAATGATTTCAGGATGTCTCATTTCCTCTTTCTTGTTTTCTTCATTTTGCTGAAACCTGTTATATATTACTTTGTTTGTTCGTTTGTTTGTTTTTTAAATCCAAGGATGCTCATAAAGTGACAGTCTTGCCACATCTGTATATGTCTTTATTCTATCCTCAGGCTTAATTTTACACTTAGAATTTTATACATAAAATGTGAATGATTTTTCCCTTAGCATGTGGCAGGCATTGCTCCACTGATTTCTGGCATCCTGAATTACTGCTCAAAATCAGATACCCTTCAGACGTACATTTATTTATATGTATGTAACATTTTAATTTGTTCTCTTTTAGGTCTTCTTTCTACTTCCAGTCCTCTGAAATTTCAGAAATATGTACCTAATGTTTGTCTTTTGTTCTACAATGTGTTGGACAAACTAATCAACAACCTTCTTCTCTGGCAAGATACTTAGACCTCTAGTCTTGATTTCCTCTGCTATTTTCTATTTCTCTTTTTTCATAATTTTTGTGGTAATGTTAATACTTTGTTTTTAAGTATTTCTTTTGATTTTCATAATCTTAGATACATTATTTCGTCTTTAATACCTTTCTTATTTTTCATTTCATTATATTATTCATTTCATTATATTCCTTGTTTCATAACTCGTTTTCATTTAGAGAAGATGTTAGGCTCTTCTGTTTATGACTAGTCTTTTAAAACGTCACAAAGATGGTGTTTTCTTTTATCTTTCACTATGCTGGACACTCCATGGAACTTTTGTGACAATACTGGCTTCTTAGTCTCATTTTCTTTAGTTTATTTTGTATTTCCTTTTCTTCTGTTCTAGCATTAGGGATATTTTCTTTACCATCCATGTTTGGAATTAAAGACCTTTTCTTATTTTATATTTAAGTGCTCTTATCCCTCTCCCCATGCTGCTCTTGTTTTATGAAGAGATTAACCTTCTATTTTCTCCCTGAGGATATTATTTAATTACAGATTTTTATAAATGTCTCCTGTTCCCTCATGGATCAGTAAGGGTCCCAGCAGGAGACAGATGTGCTTAAATGCAAAGAGTTTGATTGAAGAGAATTTAATGGTGTGACTATTAATAAATCTTTGGGCAGGGATAAGGGAACTAAAAGATTCTGATGATGGCTAAGAAGGGATAAGTGTCACCAGAGGTTTGGGAGAGCTTGAACTATATGAAAGGAACCTCTAAAATGAACTGTAGGGCTGGAAAATCAAAGTCACTGCCATGATGTTACAAACTATGATGTGACACTGTTGACAAATATCTGAGGTATTTTGGGATGTGGGGAACTGAGAAAAATTTGGCCACATGAGGAGATGAATATTCACTTGTCCTCAACCTCATGGTTTTACTTTTTCTTCTGCTTCCATTTGAGGAGTACTAGTGAATAAACTGATTGACTTCTCATATGTCCTATACAAAAACTTTAGGTTGAAATATAAAATTCTATTGCTTGCCATTACCACCAATGCCACTACCTCCATCCCACTCCCCCCCCAAAAAAAAACCAAAAAAATGTCATAAATTCTGTTAAATTAACTAATGAACCAGCAACCCTCCATATAATTTCTATTTTTGTCCTTTCCCATCCACTGGTAAATATATTCCCTTCATTTCTACAACTCTGTGAGTTTATGCTTTGTTTTATTTTCAGTAAATAAAGTGACTTTTTCTTGAGGTGGGGTGATAGAAAAGAATTATATATTGATGATGTATCATTTTTAACCAGAAATGATAATTTTATAATGAAGTACTAAATTCACATTTTATTTTGATATCAAATCATTTCCCTTTGAATACCTGACAGATTTGACTTTTCACACATTTAAACTGCTTTGTGACTTTTACAAGTACATGACAAATCTTCCCATTTTGTTTTTTGAACTTTTATTGTTATCAAATGCTAGTTTCTGACCTGACTTTGTGGTTTTCATTTGCCTACTCTAACTTTACCTACTCAGATATAATTCATTAGGTCTTTCTTATGTCTTTTATGGATAATTCTCTACATCTAAAGTATTCTCTCTATTACTGTAATTTCATGTTTTATGAATTTTTAGCATTTTTCTTCCATATTGTGGTAAAATATATTCTACTATAATCATTTTCTCACTGACACTGAACATAAACCACCTCTTTTAAATTTTTTGAATAGTCACATTAATGTTTGTATTAAATTTTACGATGTTATTAATAACTTATACTTAAGAATAAAAAATGGCTTCTCAATTTCCCTTTGGACAAGTTTCAGTGTCTAGAATTATATGCTCTTCCACTAACTTTTCCATACTTAATAAATATTATATTGAAAATCAAATATTGATTTTACAATATACATTATATCTTTAAAATAAAACCAATATTTATTGAATATAACAATATTTATTTAAATTTACATATGTATAAACACAAATAAATACATTTCTGCATATTTTGCAAACTTCAGACTTCATCAAAAAATCTTTCCAGCTCTAATTTTCTTACTTTGAGCTTCTCTCTGCTGACCCATTTTTACTTCTTGTGAATAGATTCTCAAAGGATAGCTCTGGAGAGATGCTTCTACGTAAAGGTTTTCTTTATAGTTTTTATTTTATTTGCATGTTATATATATCAATTCTGAAATCAAAGTGCTTCTTTCACTGATTACTTGGTCAAGTTAATAGGTTGAATGTTTTATAAATTCTGTTGAAAATATTTTATAATTATTTTCCTTCTTGCATCTTTAAAAAAACTAGTTGTTCTCAATTTATATCCCTAATTTAAATAATTATAACCTTTCTTAATAGGTATCATGGACTTCTTTTTGTTGTTGTTATTTTTTTTCTTTTAGATAGAAGTTTACACTTGTCTAGTTTTGTTTTGTAATCAAAAAGACTGTTTTGGCAGAGGTAAAGGGATGGAAATGGGATGGAAGCAACACAGGACATGCTTTTGCTTTAGCTTTATCTTCTTTCATGAGCGTGGCTGGATGAAGAGGAGTCTAGACCCAGACCAAAGGTAAAAGGTTATATAACAGGGACATGTACCAGAAATAGCAGCCCTGCAAAAATAAGACAATGAGATCTGCTGTCATTTGTACTCATACTTGAAAATCTGTGTTCTATGCTAGAAATATGATTTTCCAACAAGAAAATGCTTACTAATGGAACTAATTGTCTACTTGATATAACTCCTAGCACCAAGAACACCCCTCAGCATTAGGAAGAGTCACATTCTCAGTTTTATTGACAGACGTTTTAAGAAATGTGGCTGGTGTGTCTGCTCCTTTAAGACGAATACTGTATCCTTACATTTGAAATGCTGATCCTCACAGATGAACGCTCTCTAATAATTATAAGTCAGGGAAATTAAGGACCAGAAAAGGAAATAATGGGCTATTAGTAAAGTAGAAGCCAAAATGGGGGGAAATGTGACTAGGACAGTGAAGCAAGTATACTGAGAATGAAGGATGTTATATTAGACATGTGTTATTACTATTGAGCAAGACAGGGAATGAGAAAAGGCCAGCCATTGGGTTGTTAAAGGTAAGGCGGGGGAAGATGAACTTGACAAAGCAATTTCTTAACAACCTGATGTTCTTAGTAAAGACAGACTGAAAAGGAAGCAGAAAATAGCTACTATACATACTTATTAGGGAATTTTACTATACAGGAAAGTTCAAAACTGAAGAAAAGTATGGCAGGACAGAGTAGTCAAGAAAGTTTGTTTTTGTTTTTGTTTTTCTTTTTTTCAATTTTAAGACCAAGATACTAAAGCACATGTATTTGGGGCTGGGAATAATACACTGCAGAGAAAAAACAAGTGGAAAAATAAGGAATGATTACAGGTACAATTCTCTTGAAAAAATGCATCTCTGCCTTTTGGGGTGTCTTGGGAACCACTGGCTTACTGGCTTTGATTCTGCTGCTGAATATTCTTTTATAGTATTTAAGAAGAATATTCTGTGCTTTGACATTAGTTGATTAAATTTTAATTCTTTCACTTTATTAACATTTTTACTCATTTAATTCTGATTCCGTGGACATTAGCCACCAATTCTATCATTAAACTACTTTTTTTCTTCTTTGTACAACCCAGTAGTCTTTTAATCAGAAATATGAGTAAAGAGGAGTTGTGGGATTAGTACATAGTTATTACTTTGCTCAAATTAAACTTTGTCATATGTCTTACCTTTCATAATACATTTATTGTATTACCAAATTGTTCTCTAACATGCTCTTTTAGAAATACTTTAAAATAAATTAAATTCTTATTTCTTTCCTGTTTATCTCCACTCAGTGAGCTAATGGGTAGAATCATTCATCTTTAGCTTCTAAAGACTTAAAGCAGCCTACATTTTCCTAAAAGCTGATTAGTCTTTATGTTGCTAGTTAAACCAAGATTAAAATAAAAATTACTACCCCAGTAAAAAATTTTAGTATATAAAATATCTAATGTTTTTTCATTTAACATAAAAGTTATAGATTTTTATCTGAGAGAATAAAATGTCCCTGAACAGTGGCCAGAGAGCTTATTACTAGTGTTGATAAGAGCACAGACAAGGAGGAAAAAAACAATATACACACATCAGAATGATTGTATAACATTTCAGTCTAACCTATGTATTGGTGAGATTCCGTGTGTTTTGTCACATCATTCTAAAAGACTAAGACAGAATTTTCCATATGTTCTAAAAATAATATGATCACCGTCCCCCTCTCTCCCATCCCCAACACACACAGAAAAAGAAAAGGTTTTAGCTTTTAGGATTAAATAATATGATATAAATGTAAAGCAAATACAATGACATTTGGAACCAGATAATATAAAAATTTAATTTTCATTTAAATACATCTAAATTGTCTTATTGTGGCAGTTATTATTAGCCTTCTCTTCCCCTCAGAGACCACTTGAAGTGAAAGGCTCATTGGACACAGATTCCAATACTGACTAGAGAGCAATAAGATTCTTATCTCTAACTAATAAAGCCTTGAAATTAGGTATAGTGCAAATCTCAGATACAGTTTTGAGGATTCACTTTCATTCCGTGAAAAAGAATACAATGAATCAGATTTTTTTTTACACTTGAGTTTCTATCAACCATCAGAGAATGCTCCGGAATATAAAATATGATTTTTGGAGGCAAAGAAAAATGCTAGCCAGGACCAGATGTTTTTCAAATCACAGAATCATGGTTTCTTCCAGAATAAGATGAACCTCTTCAATCTAGGTTAACATGCTCTTAAGAACTTATGAATGGCCTAGTTTGGAACATTATAATTGTCTGAAGAATGATTCATTTATGACTTTTGCTACTGATAGGAATCACTAGTTACTCTAAAAGAAAGGAACTAGATTTTTTTAATGCCAGGCTATGTAAAATGTAAGGTCACACCAAGCAAATGAACTTGATTTCCTTCATTTGTCTCCAAAAAAACAAGAAACTCTTGCACATTTCATATTTTTTTTTAAATTCAGGTTCATAAAAATGTGCATAAATGCATTTATGACCCTTCAATTTTATGTTGATAAAACTATTACAACGATCAGTTATCAATCACATTCAATAAGAACCATCCTAAGTTTATTAAGACTTCATTTCAGGGGCCTCACTCATGGCTGAGGGGTTGTCTCAGAGCTATAACTGGGATAACCCACCAAGAGAGCCTGAGTTCTTCCCTGGCCATAGAGCTAACCTGCAAATGGCACAGCAAATCTTTCCTGTCTTGCCCACTGCTCCCCTAAGCAGTATTTCAGTTGATATGCCTTTTCTGCTCCTCATTCTGTCTCTGCTTAATCCTCTCACCCCCTATACTACTCTGATCTTCTATGCAAAAAAAAAAAAAAAACTTCAGAAAAAAAAAAAGACTTCATTTTGTTTCCTTCTTCCAATGAAAAGTAACAAATAGATCCCTATTGTCAAAATATAATATTGGTAATGTTTGTTCAACCAAAGCCCAATAACTAGTGACATGGTCTTTTTGTGGCCACCTTCCAAAATTCCAAAATTATATTGTTTATTCAAGCTTTCACATTCTTCCTCCTTATAGAATTGGTTCTGTATTTTGCTGGTTTAAATTTTCAGTTCCATTCTGGAAGGAAAAACAAAAAGAGAAATTCTCTATGTGTGCTTTCAAAGATGACACCCACTAAGGTTTCAGAGTTTCCCAATCCGCTATAACTCACAGCACACAAATTTACTTATTATGTTATATACCCTATTTGTTCTCACAGAGGAATTACTGTATGCCCCCTGAGACATTTTAGAAAGCAGTAGAACATTAGAAGGACACCTTATGTTGGAACCCCTGCAATGCCTGCATCTAAACTTAAACTCATTGGGTGGAATAATTACATCCCCCTAGATTTACTAAGGACCTCTCCCCCTTCAAGCATTTAGCTTACAAAAGTTGTAGAAACATATTCAGTAGTCTATTTAAAGATAATTAGACACAGAGTAGTACTATAAATTCTTCTTAGGGATCCTTTCATTTCCTCAGTAACTTGTCTTATATACAAGGGAGAATAAACCACATAATTGTAACTTTACTTCTTATGCTGAGCAGTTATAATCATATTTATGTTGCATATCTGTAGGTTTTACAGATCTTGAACTAAAAATAATTATGTTTCAAACACATAATAATGAGAAAATATTTTGATTAACTGGCTCCATTTTCTCTACCATAAAAATTTTCCTGATTCAAAGGATTAGAACAGAAACCATACTTCAAAGATCATTTCTACTAAAACTGTTGTGTGTTCCCTTTAAAAAATATACGGTGTTTGTATGTGTGCTGATACCATAGTACTATTTTAAATTATTTTTATCTTATTCTTAAAAGCAGCATTAGGGAAAAAAAAAACTTTTCAAAACAATGTACATTTATGTAACATTAATTAAATCCAGCTTAAAATTTTAGGTGAATAATTAGAAATTATAATTGTCTCATTAAGACTAAATAGATCAAGATGTTTCAGCACCTATATTTTACTTTTTTAAAGAGTTTTATCTTCCATGATACTTGAGGCAACCTTTTTTTAAGAGTCAATTTTAGTTTAAAGATCATTTTAAGAATGAACCAGAGTTTGTGAGTTTGGCTGCATGCAACTAATAAAACTGAAAGCTAAAATTTTATGGCTCAAAACATCAATTTTCATTTCAATTTTATTGTCCATCTTCAAGCTATCTGAAAGAATGGTCATAAGTGTGATTTCTGAGTCTGAAGTTGCTGCGATTTGAGACCCTATAAGTATAGATGTCATAGTGATGATGGATTTAATGCTAAACTAGTTTTGCTTAAACAAGTCTTCCCTAAGCAGCTTTTGACTGACTCCAGAAAATGGATGGTGAAACTCAATTGCTCTTGAAACATTATGGTTGTGTATCTGTGTGTGTACATGTGTATATGTACATGCATTTGCACACATATCATATAGCGAATTTTCATCAGCAGCTCTCGAATTATCTCTTAATTTCATCTATTTTCTATAATTTTCCATTGCTACAAACTCTTGGGAATGTATATACCACACAGAGATTCACCATCACTACTTACCATCTTATGATGACCTTTCTTTCCATTTCTTCCCTTGGCATACTGGAGGAAGTCAAAGAAATCAACAGGGTTATAGAATCGAGGATTAAGAAATCCCAGCTTTGGAGCTATTAGTGGTTGCTTGGATTACTTTTTAGTCTTCTCAAATCTCTGAAACCTTATTTTCTCACATGTAAATTATCTTGAGATAATTTTTAATATATAAAATAGTTAAGGAAATAATTAATAAATTTATTCAGTATTCTTAGTTATAGAAAATGTCTGCATCATTTTCTAGGAATTAGATGCCTATATTTAATCACATTTCCACTGAACAATACATTTTCAAAAGTTTTTTGTACATTGTTGTTTCTGTCTAGTGTAACTTTGCTTTGCCTTAATAATTTTCTGGTTGCTGATAATAACATTATATATATTATAATATCTTGTCCATTGTCTTAGAATGTTATTCTGTCAGTGATTTCCTCAGTGCGTGTCATCTGTATTCATTAAATATACATCTTTTTTCAAAACTATGTGTAGTTTAAATGAAATTATAATGTACAGAAAGAAAAACGTTCATAAACATGGTTTATAAATATTATATATTATATAAATAGAAATGATTATGTGGTTCTTCATTTTATTACACAGAATGAACAGTACATCCCAAGCACTAGAATACTGACATTTTGGGGGCAGGAAGATACAATTGCATACAGAGTATAAAGTACAAGGATGTATAAAGAAAATATAGGGGAAAAGACTTTCTGTAAGAAGCATGAGTTCCAAACATTTATTTAGCCTAGGTTAAAATTGAGACAGGGACAAAAAAATTAACAATGGTCTAAAGAACCAAATGTTAGAGACTGATTTATGTCCTCCCAAAATTCATATGTTGAAGACCAAATCTTGGTACCTAGGATGTGATTCTATCTGGAGATAGGGCTCTTCAAAGAAATAATTAAAGCTACATGAAGTTGTATGGGTAAGCCCTAAGACAATATATATTGACCTTATAAGAAGAGGAAGAAACACCAGGAATGTGAGCACAGAAATAAAAACACCAGGTAAGGCTACAGGAGCGCACAGCAAAGACAAGCCAAGGAGAGAGGCCTCAGGATAAACAAAACTGGCTGACATCTTCATCTTGGATTCACAGCCTCCAAAATTGGGAGAAAATAGTTTTCTGTATTTAAGTCACTCATTCAGTGGTCTTGTGTTAAGACAGCCGAGAAGATTAAGATACCAGACCACAGCCAAATTAAACCAATCCAACCAAAAATGTTAACAGGGATAAAGCATGTGTTTTGTTCTAATTTTTTTTTAAGATTTATTTATATGTGCATACAAGAACTGGGGTACAGGCCAGAGGTTCAGGGGTTAAGAGGATTCACCAGAGACAGAGTGGGGAACAGAACAAGCAGGTATACTGAAATACACTGCAGAAGGGAGCAGCAGGCAATGCATTGGAGGTCAGCTGTGCCATGTGGGTCACTTCCCTGGCTGGGGATCAAACTCATGCTGCAGTGGCTGCAGATGCTTCATAGTGTGGTGCTTAACCTCCTGTGCCACTAGGGAGGCCCCTAATTTTTCACAATCATGAGGTGAGTGAATAAGACATAGACTTTTACCACTAATTTATTTACACATTTCATTTTATGGATGAGGAAATTGAGAACCAAAAGTTAAGTAGCCTTTCCTACTTCCCCAACCCCATTTTTTGTCCACCACATTGTCACATGACTGTGCTTCAGCTTTCAAGACTTTTTTTCAACACTTCACTCTTCCTAGCATACTTACTAATACTGCTGGTCTACTGATTCCCATTTATTTTTCAAATTTTATCTCAAATCTTCCTTTCTTGGGAATGTGTTCCTTTACATCTTAGAAGATATAAGTCTCCATCCACTTCACATATTTTGACACTTGATCTATGTCATCCTCTATTTGAATTACAAAGAAAGGGCACTGATACTGCTTTGTCAATCTTGTATCCGAGCACAGACTTTGTCTGACACATGATAGTACTGAAAAATATCTACTTGACAAATAAAGAATAAATGTCCCCTTAGATCATAAATGGTGGTGCTAGTTGTCAAAAGAAGTTCTTTCAGATTTCAAAATCTATTATACTTTCCCTCTTTCCTGTCAAAACTGTGTGTATGTGTACACACACACATAGAACAATTTAGGGAAGGACCAGGGAATAAAAATAACTTAGGCATTTCTGGAATAAAGTGCAGCTGAGCAAACAGGGTAGATTTTATCAATTAACTTCTTTCTTCAGCTCCTAAAAAAAAGGAAGTCTGATACAGCAGAATAATCTTAATTTCCCAATGACATTTACTAAGGCAAATAAATTTTACTATTAGTTATGGAAGTGCACAATATCAAACTGAAGTGCCAAGCTGTATGTTGAGCATGTCACACTTTAAGGACTTACTCCCCAAATTCTTATAAATCCCCACTCTTTGAAAGTGGGAGGTACATAGCACTCTCCACCAAGAATGTGAATTATATACCTGCAGTGTAAACCCTTTACTAACTCCCAATATCTCATTAACCCAATAGACAGATTTTTAGATTCGGGAATGAAAAAAAAGATTCCCTGAGGAGGATTTAATCACTGATCACTTTGTATACTTCTAAATGTTTACTGATTCTCCCTTTATTTTCTTTGAATAAGGAGATTTCCTTTCTCTTCTGCTTCTCATGTTTTCTCAAATTGATTTAGAGATAGTCATAACATGACCCCAGATTATCTTAGGGATTGCTTATGTTTGAAATTAAAGAATCACTATATAAAGACACTTTTTATAAAGAAAAAATATTTCAAAACTAATTGTTTACTTTTTTCAAAAATTTAGAAAATGGAATTTCAGACACATTTTATTAGTATTCAGAAGCTATGATTGTCATCTTTTTAAAATATTTTATTTTAATTTTGCCAAACAGTGTAAGATGTAAATGTTTGCTTACTAACCTAATTTATAAAGGTTTTTTAGTGTCCTTTTCCTAAAGTAGATATTTTATCTCAAGGAAATATTACTAGAAGTGGCTTAATTGCTGATAATGGTGGAGATAATAATTATATTATTCTTGATTAAATCTAATCAGTGATCTTATTTAACAATCTAATGTCAATTATTTAGGATTGAGAGTTTTGTAGTACAATATAAATAGATATGTTATAATTAATGTATGATATTAGCCATAGCACTGACATTTAATTTCAATCACAAGTGCAAAAATATATTTAAGAAACCATTAATTCAGTGAAAATATCTGAAGTTGTATCAGGGAATAATCTCTCAGAAGAGTCATAACATGATGTAGAAAAACTTCTATTCCACAAAGAACACAAAGAAAAAAATGTCTGTTCTCATGGTACTTAAAAGTATACATCCTAAAAGATCAGCTAGAATTATACTTAGTTTAGAATAAGCAAGAAAACAACTCAATTGCATGATATTTTCAGTACTAAATTCATAGCTTTTAGCTGTTCTTTGTTCAGCTGCCCATAATTGCTAGAAAATCTGAGGATGGCTCAATGAATGCAAATAGTTACTTTGCCAGTTGAAAGCCCCATGGGCAGTGGGATAATCCTATCCTAACACAGAGCTGGGGCCAATCTGCCATCACAATGGGGATGGCATGTAAGCACCTGGTAGTTGTTGGCTTTTCATTCACTACAATGATGCTGCCTTAGACTTATGCTTATAAGTGGTAGAGAGTAGTATTATTTCTGGTAACACAGTTTTTGCTGTAAAGTAAAATGGATCATTTAATTTTCTAAGGTCAAACAATGCCTAACTTATATTAAGAAATAAAATATGGATAAATCACAACTCTACCAATGCAGAGGGTATTTTTTCACTGGAGAGACAAAACATGGAAATATTAAGCATCCTGGAGTAACAGAACACATTTTTAATGATCACTGTAGAAATAAGTGGCAGACATTTGGTGGTATTAGATGTTTGAAATAATTAAGACGGCAAATATTAGTAACAGTTTAAATAATAAGTGAAGTTTAAGTAAGTTTTCAATCATGAATAGAATTTAAATGAAGAGAACAGTAAACCTTGGCTGGTGGGAAGACGTGCACCACCAAAGGTTCAGGAGCATTCATAGCAAATCCAGGACTTGCAACAATGAGATGATTGTAGCAGAGAATGCCTGTTGTGACACTGTCAGATATGTAAATAATTAAGTAGGAAGAGCTTAAATTGGAGGGGTGGATATTTGCATCCCAATGAAGATATCTAAACTTAATTCTTTTGCAAAAAATGTTATAAAGTGCTAGGCTATGAAAAGTTATACATTTGTGAGTTTAACATCTTTTACTTTTATCAAGGATATGATGGGCAATTGTGACCTGGTAGCAATTCCATGTCATATGTGGAAACTACTGAATAAATATTTTAGAGATTGAGTCAGTTTCTATAACAGAACCATTCCCTATATCTGTTTAATTCCCTGTAAAAAGTGAATTTTCAGATGGAACTTAATAAATGTCTTCTCAGATAAATGAAATAACATATCCCTCGATATCTGGGGTAATTTGATCTGACAACAAAAATAAGTGTATTGACATCAGATATATAAATCGATGCCTGCATCCTTTATTGCTTTTGTGTGATGGCTTCTAGGTCTAAATCCTCTCTGAGAAGATAAAGTTATTATTTCGATGATATAATAACTTCTTTGTATTGTTGACTAAATAAATTTGTGTTTTCAATCTAAATATAGTCAGCAAAGAAAATATACAATGTTTACTGATCAATTAAAAAGAACTTTCTTAAGCTTCAGATAAAAACAATTTCTAAACATGACTTTTTAATGCTCAAAAGTAATCAGATGATGAGTTGTTATAGAAGATGATGGAATTTTGTTCTTTGCTGTCTTTTGCTCATTAATTTACATTATTGGCCTGTTCAGTGTACGGCCTCTAGTCTTCAATAACAATATGTAGAATCTTACATTGTTGTTGTATAATGATATGTAGCCATGTAAATAATACCACAGTAACTCACCCACATCTCTATGGTGTTCGTTATGGTTATTTGACCTTTCCTGGCATCTGAATATCTAAACATAATGCACAGAATTTATGGTACACTAAACTTTTCTTTCAGGTCCTAATTAGTGAAGAGTTGTTATTGATTACTAGTATGTGACTACAAATGAGAAATATGAACAATCACTGAAAGTTGGGAGAACAATTAAAGGTAGTTCACACACCAGGAGTCCTTAAAAGAGTTCTAAATATATTTACAATTATGCAAAAAAAAAAATTGGTTCTACTCATTTGACCTTTAAAGCACCCTGTATGCTGATTTTAGAGAAAGCATTAAAAAGTCTTGGTGGAAAATTTTTACACTGCATGGTGTGCTAGACAAACTGTATCATCAGCAAATGCTAAGCAATAATGTTGTAAGACTGTTTTCCTATGTTCAGTCAATTCCTGTTAGATTCAATTGGGCACAATCAGAACAGCATTGCCTCTACTTTCATGAGCCTAAGGGGAAAGATATGACTGCTGTTAAAAAGTGTGTCTCTTGAATAAAATAACAATCTTGCTAGATGAAATATTAGAATTGCATTTTCGGCAAAGAAAACCTGATGGTCTACATTGTTATAATGGAGGCGTGCTTACCTTTCATCTTCCTTTGACTTAGCTGCCAGCTCTCTGGAATATGTCTATGAGAAAAGACAATATGCCATCCTTGTATTCATTTACAATAGGTAATTTATTTCAAAAATGATAATAGCTTTGAAAACAAGAATAACCAATGCAGAATTCTAAGTATGAAAGAAACATTCCCACACTTATCCAAAGGTGAAAGCCTGCAGGATTAGTACATAGATAATAGTACTCTTGATGGTGAAGCAGTCTACTCTCTGTGATGATGAATAGACATTGTACTAAAGTAATAAAAATCATAATAAATTTCAAAAAAAAGTCACAAATCTGAGGTTTCTTGAAATAATATCCCACCATGTTAAATGAAACTTTCCCCACTACTCTCATTCTTTTGTTCACCTATTCAGATCAAAGGCTATGGCAAATGTATATCTGGAGTTGATAGTCAAAGACCTGATTTACTGTTATTACCACAGAAAAGTATCTATGGAACTAAATTCTATGCAGCTAATACAAATTAAGTAAGACATGCCTTGAGATTTTTAACAATAGCTATTATAGACCTAGCTTCAATAAAGGGGTCAAATTCCCTACTCAGTTTCCATTAATTCTGTTTTACTGATGTTGTTATGATATGAAAGTTTCTCCTATACATTGGATTAGGTAATCATTATGGTAATCTCATACCAAAATGTGTATCAGTCAGGGTGTGCCTGGTAAATAGACCCAGCAGAAAAAATATGCTAAGAGATTTATTCAAGGAATTGATTTATATGACTGTGAGATATGGCAGGGTGGGTGCACAGTCTGATGTGCATACCAGCAGGCTAGAAACTTTTGAGCAGGTGCTGTGCTGTGGTCCACAGATGGAAATATCTTCTTCCTCAGGGAAACTTCAGTTTTACTCTTAAGGGCTTTCAACTGATTCGGTGAGTCTACACAACATTATAAAGGATAATCTTTATTTAAAGGCAACTGTAAATGTTAACCACATCTACAAAATAACTTTGTGGCAAAACCTAGATCAATGTTTAATTGAACAACAGGGGACTGTAGCATAACCAAGTTGTGGCGTAAAACTAGTCATCACAGACAGCAAATTAAGAATAATTTCTGAATTAAAATTTAGAATATATAATGCAAATATTAAGAACATTTCTATTAAAAAATGATTACATTAGAAATTTCATCATACACAAAAATAATTCAAAATAGGACCTGAAATGATATGTTAAATATGTTAAATAAAACAGGTGATATATATTTAAGGAAACATATAAGTGTATATTCCATATATATTCTAGCTATCTATCTAGAAATGTTTTATAGAAAATAGTGAAGAGAAAAAAATAGTGAAGAAATATAGGTAAAAGATGAAATAAGTGTACAAGCATATGAACAATTACTAGTCATAAAAAGAGGTGGAATAATATATATACATGTAAAATACATAAATGTTTACATTATATTAAGTTAAAAAAGAAGGTAAATTATGAAATTATATGTTACATTATCAACTTTAGTGAAATTCTATGATATGAAAACTTTAAATTATAATAAAATAATAATGATTCTTTGTGGGATACATGCAAGTTGTGCTTTTCCTTTTATATTTTTTAGCATCTTATAAAATATTTCTGATATTTGTGATTAAAAATGAAAACACATACTGTCTTCAAATAAAAATGCTATCAATCATTAAACAGCTAGTAGATTTCAGATGGTATACTATCAACCTCCTCAATATTTAACACGTACTACTATTGTGTTCCCAAATTCAAGACCCCATCCTAGTTGTGAAGATGTAATAGTAACATAAGGTCTTCCCTCCTCCCATTGACATACTGAATAAACTACTAACCTTTGTACAGAATTATAACATGTCCCACATGCTCAAAATAAAAAAGCTTAAAGATCCGGCACTGAACTAAATTCTCATTCTGAAATATAAATAAAAAGAGCCTTTAAAGCTTATTTTATTCATTTCTCTTTCAGTTTTCACCCTCACATCTGTCATATCTATTATTGTCACCTCTTCCTATCAAAATCATCTTCATTGTGGTAAGATCAATCCTTAAGTATTTCTAACTTTAATCAATGTATTATTGCATTGTATTCTGTACTATACAACTTAGTAAAATCATATATCAAACTAATGTATAGTATGTCTCATATTTTTAACATTATTCTCTAAATAGTTCCACAAAAATAGGGACCACAGTAGAATATGGATTAAGCAGAGATGATGATGAAGAAACAAAAAGGTAGAAATTTACCTTTCCAATGGAATAAACCATATACATATGTTTATATGTATTTTAGACACCTATAGACCTGTATGTGTATACCCATGTCACATACACATATAGCTATGTATACATATGCTCAATATATGTAATGTATGCATATCTATTCCTTTAAATTTTGGATATTAGTAACTTTATTTTATTTTTAAAAAATACACTGATAGTTTTTAGAATAAAAAGTAGATTCTTCATTATAAATATGTCATAAGATCAAGAAAATCTTTGAAGAAGAGCAGTTATAAGAGAGGATATTTGACATGCCAAACATTAAAACAAATTGTGTCACTACAATAATTAAAACATTATAATTGGTTTCAAACATCTCTAGATGCTATAAAATACAAAGTAAACATATAATCTATTAATATACATAAAACTTCATTGTGAAGTGATGATGATATTTAGATTTTTGGATCTATAAACATAAAATACAAACTAATATTTATTTCTTAGATAGGATTTTGTGTAGAGAAAATATTGACAATATTTGATGTATGAATATAAGTATTAAAAAAGCTTTGACACTCTCACAATATTGATTAGAACAGAATTTCCATAATGTAATTGAGCATTTTGATGGTATATCCTTAAAATTATCTTTAATTTGATTCAATGATTCAGTGATTTATTTCTAAGAATAATTGTTACGCAAATAAATATTTGCTTTTGAGATAATGTTTTAAGTGTTATCATATAAGTTTATATTATTTCAAAATCTTGCAAACTAAATATCCAATAGGTTTTGCTAAAGTAAATCATGATAATGATCACAAAGAGAAATTGTGCAGATCAACAATTTTAATGCAGATGTATAGTTATTCATCTATTTTATTGATACAATTATAAGCCCAAGTAACAAAGATTTCAAAGTATTATTTAGTAATGTTAGGTTGATAAGAGCATGAATAAATTTGTTTCTTTTTTGTAATTATTTATAATAAGTTTATATTTTTGTTAGCAACAGAGTTCATATATGTTGTTTCTAGTTACTCTTTCAGTAATTGTAACCTGACGCTAAATAAATATTTTATATCTTAGTAGTTCCATTTACTTCTTGAAATATAGGAAATAAATCCATTAACAAGTGTGAGTAAATAATTAACATTGCTATTTTAATAACACAAATCAATATGCTATTTTACCGAACATTAAAATATAGAAATTGATTGGAATAAAAGTAGTTGTGCTTTTTATTTGTATCATTCAATGAATAGTTTCCTGGGAGTTATATCCTCCCCAAGATATTTTTAACAGTTTATTTGAAAGAAGTAATTAACCCAGAAAGCTTCTAGTTTGTTTCTAAATGGAAACTCCAAGAATATCAAGAAAGTTCTAAAAATGTTTAACATGTTTGCCTCCAAAGTCCTTAATACAAGAAATATCAGTGATCTATCTGTATAATAATACTTTGAAAACTTTCTGGTCACATGTATTAGCTATATGAATTTTATCTCATGATAGACATAGAAATAAGTATCTTTGTAAAGATTTTTTTAATTAAAAGTATCTTCATCATAGATCTGATTTAATTATTCATTGTTCATATTCTAAAAAATTCACTCCAAAGATTATTTTGTGTGTATGAATGTTCTCACTGACCTATTCCCAAATATAGAACAGTATACTCAACTATACTTTCTGGAATCATAAAAATATTGCTAAAATTGATTGCATGCAAAGTTATGTAGCCAAATTGATACATTTCAAAACTGAAACAGAGAATATCCTTTAAAAAGGCTTGATTTGAATATTTGTTATATATATAATCAGAAAATCCCTATTTTTTATAAATTTGCATTAAAATTGTTTATAATGCTTAAACCAAGGGAAAAAATTAGAAAGCTATTAAAAAATATATTGAATTGATGAATGTAAAAATAGAATTTATTGAATGCAGTTAAACTTGTTCTTAGAAATTTACAAAGTTGGGAGCAGGTATTAACTTAAAAACTTACAAAAGTAAACACAAAGAAAGTTAAAGGAAATCATAAAGACAATGTCAAAAAGGCAATGGATTAGAAAACAAATAGAGAATAAAGATATTAAAATTGCTTAAAGTATGTTGTTTTAAATTTATTACTCCCTGCCAAGATTGATCTGCCAAACAAATAAAATGAGAAAAGACACAGGTGGCCAAGGTAACAGAAAAGAGGTATCAGTAGAGTTCTAACACCAACAAAATACAATAAAATATCAAATACATTATACCAATAATTTTTAATTTTCATTTATACCAAATAAATTTTATGGAAATAGCATTGGTTTAATAACAGTCCATAAGTTGTAGGTGTTCCTTAGAATTTGACATACGTCTATATTGCATAAAGATCACCAAAAATGTTTATTTGACATCTATCACTATACAATTGAACCCTTTAACTTTTTCTCCATCCTCTCAACGCATTTTCCCTCTCAAAATCACCAATTTTTTCTCTGTACCTAAAGTTTGACTTCTGTTTTGTTTGTTCATCTGCCATATTTCTATACAAACTTCACATATGAGTTATAGCATATGGTATTTGTCTTTTTTGTCTGATTTATTTTACATATTTTCAAGGTACATCTAAGTTATTTCACATGACAAGACATCATCTTCTTTTAAAATTGAATAGTATTCTGGGCCTCCCTGGTGGCGCAGTGGGTTAAACAACACTCTATGAAGCAAACCGCAGTCACTGCAGCACAAGTTCGATCCCTGCTGCCTGCCATATATGAATAAGATTTGTGCATAGCACTGTAAAATGGACAGTTCTCCACTCAGCTGGATTTCACAAGGAAAAAAAATAAATACATACCTGACACTATAAAAAAAAATTCAGGTAGATTTTAGATCAAAGTGTCAAATGTAAGATGATATTTTCAAATATAGAATTGTGGGTAAGGAGCAACAACGAAATTATTAAGCAAAAGTTTGATCAATTATCTATTAAATTTTCCTGGTCATTAAAAGACACTATTAAGAAAGGAAAATTGTAAGATAATGAAAGGAACTATATTTGCAGTACATTTAACTGAAAGGGCATTATCCCAAGCCCACAAAACTCTAAATCATTTTGTTAAATGCTCAACAGAAATTTATATATACATATATGTGTGTATATACATATCAATATATAAACTGTTTATAGGAACATTATTCATAATAGAAACAACATGTATACCAGTGCTAGAATAACTTGTGAACCATTCATACCATGATATATCTTGAAAAGAACAGACTACTAAATTCAGTAACATGTCGTGAAAACATAGAGTTGCAGTGGATTGACCTATAACACTTAAAACAAATCCAATGATATAAATGAATTTTACCTCAATAAATATAATTGGAAAAAATAAATTCTATAAAAAAGATCAGTGTTGAAAATAATGTATGAAGATGGAAGGATTGTGATAATGTTTTTTGTTGGAGAGGGGATTCTAGGGTTCAGTTTTTTACCTTTTAATTTAGGTTAGGTTACTTGAGTGTGTACAATTTTTGTTTTATATAGCTTTACCTTTTGCTCTCTTTATTATACATGCCACATATTCACAAAATATGATAATTTATAGGTAGGTACTAAATGGCCATAATATGTGTGCTATTATCTACAAACTAATTGTAATAAAGGTTAGTTTATTACATCTAATACATTGATTAGATGATACCAGATTTCTTCATAAAGGGTTAGATAGTAAATATTTTTGGCTATTCCGATCTTAAAAATCTTTGTTGCAACTACTTGACTCTGCTATGACAACACTCAGATTATATGTAAAGAAATGTGTGGCCCTTTGCCAGGTAAATGTTTTACAAAGAGATGCCAGGAGAAAGCCCATGAACCATAGTTTTCAGTCCCTGAGAAAGGTGATAATTTGAGCAGATACGTAGAGTAAATACTAAATATTACAGTATTATAGATTTTTTTAAAATTGTCTTTCTAAAAATGGTCACATAAAAATTATTCCTGGGAGTCTCTTAAATTATATTTGTTTTATTAATTTAATTTTTACATGCTTTACTTCATGGTATGATTTATTTTTCCACAACAGATTATACTCTGCAATATAACTGTTTTCAATCTAAAGAAGTATTACACACTAGATAGTAATATCTAAACCTGATTCTTTTCAATATTTTTCACTCAAACAGAAAATATAGCAATATAAAAACCTGAAGGAGACTATTATACTCCAGCATCATTTTAATCACTGTTGAGGCAAATCTGTTTATTATCAGGATTTGTTTCCTTCATTAGGTGATTGCTACAATTTGTTGTTTTGTCAAAATTTAACTTTGTATTTATGTACTTAAAGCATTAAGGATTTCTAGTTTAGAACAGATTAATCTACTTTGGGCTTTGTTGGTTTTATGGTGAGATAATCTATTTACTTAAATCTTTCTTCTTTTAGTAATAGCTTAATTAATTGGTCAGACAAATGTTTATACAACAAATACTGAAACCATAAATTTTTTCCTAAATGGTTGCAGGCAAGAATTGAATACATGTAATGCTGAACTGACTGTTCTTAGGAGGATTATAGAAGCAAATGAATCCATCTATCATGTATCTGGGAAAACCATGCCAGAATCTGGATATCTCTTCACTGGTGGAATTCTGCATCTACATGGGGCAAACCAGGTATTTCTGTTGATGTTTTAAAAATTAATTATCATGTCATATTTTTTGAAAAGGTGAATTATTAAAAAGTTTAGAAAGATTTTCTAGTTAGTGGGGTCATCTAATGATTTCAGAAAGAAATTATCAGGAATTCTACCAGCCTGTATATTACCAATGTGTACTAAAAATATACTGTTCTGATTATATAGAATTGCTCTGGTAGCAGGCTGGTTTTCCACCGTATGGCTATAAATGTGTTACAGTTCATAATAATATGAAAAATGTGGGCTTTTGTTCAGCCCTATGCTAGTGATATTAGCTATATATTTTAATGGGTTGATTTAATAACAGCAAGATAAGATTCAAGAAATAGAATTAGAGGACCATTCATAGTCTCTGTGTCACATGGCAATACTAAAATGAAAGAACATTCTCTATAGAGCTTTGTGCATATGCCAGCTTACTCTAAATTTCTAATCATGTAATTAGCTTATTGTCTTCATTATTAACCTATGTTTTAGGATAATAGCTTGTCTGATGACTTAAGTGCTATTGATTACTTGGCTCCATTTTAGGTTATTACAAGTAAGCATTTAAAAAATTTAAGATTGCATGTTAAGTCTACCAATAGCTTATTGTATTTATAAATCTTTACTCTTGCTGTATTTACCATTGTACTCAACATATTTGAACATACTATTTTTGGAGATTATTATTTTGAAGTCCCAAGATCATATAAATTGTTATAAATCTACTTATTATATTAGAAACATTATCATTCCTGTATATGTAAGAAAAAATTTTTCCAAAACAAATATGCATAGAGAGTAGTTACTTGCATAGTCAATGTGACATGTATAGCATTAATGAAATGAAGAAAATCTATATGTGTAAGCATGCAGAAATTATTTCATATATAGCTTTATTCTATTAGTAATATAGCTCTTATCCTTAAGCAGACTCTTTGGATTTTGTTACATAATAATAATGCATCTTATTGACTTTTTCCTAGATAAACCAATCTACAAATCCATAAGGACAGAAAATGTTCAGTTTGTTTATATTTCTATACCCTCAGGCAAGGACCATTTGTTACCTAGTAGATGTTCAGTGAACATTCTTTAAATGAGGATTAATTAACAAATGGATATAAAGATAGCTAAAATTTACATGAATTATTCTTCAGCCATATACATTTGTTTTGATCTCATTCCATCACTATATATATTTTATATAATAAATGGTGTATTTTCACATAGAATTTAATTTGGGAAAACATACATTAATTAAATACAAGATCTCAATACTCAGGCAGCTAAAATTCTATTGAGGGGTTAAGTGTTAAGTATTAACTCTATTAGAAATATAAAAATACAGTGCTCATATAGAAAACCAGTAAAGGAATTCTCCCAGTCTCCCTGAGGAATAAAAGAGTTTGTAGTTAGGCAGAGATCTAAGAGACAATCAAATGTCTACCAGGCAAATAAAATGTAGGCTATCATTCCAGGCAGATGAAACATAATATACACAGATTAAGGGTGTAGAAAGCCTGTGAGAGAGAAAGAATATTATTGTAGAGACGTGGAGTTTGATCTGATTTAAGGAAAAGGAGACTTGATTTTGCATAATCAGCTAAAGTCTGAGTATAGTAAATCCTGTATAAAATACAAATAGTATAGATTTATATGCTGGTGTCTGAAAGATCCATTTTAGAAGTTTGAACAGTGAGTTATATATTTTTATTCTGATAGCAATTGAAATATAAGATTGCAGGGGTTTAGAGTACAGGTCAAGAATTGGTAAAAGTAATAATCAAGAAATGATATGGTAACAAGGATGGGTAGATGATTGTGGTGAATGTGGTTGAACTCATGAATAATTACAGGTAAAAAAGACAAGCTATTTTGAAACTTGAATGGCCAGATTGTTGGCAGAAAATTTAGAGTGTTATACTTAATATAGGGAGCACAAGATTATTACAATAAAAGATGATAACAACTTATTTTTGCATTTGAGTGTCTTTGAGGAAGGGATAATTTTCAAATATTTGACAAACTGGTTTGCTAACACCAATAATCCATCAGTCTATTCCTATGGTATATGTTTCCTATTATTGAGGCAATATGACATAGAATAAATCATTTGAAATACAGACCTTGGTTTCACAAGAAATCATAACCATGTGTCTGTGGTAGTCTGTATACAGATGACAGTGTAAGTCACCATCATTGATTAGATTGGTTTTGTAGAATAAAAGAAGAGAGAGTGATGGATTTGGAATCAACTATTAAGGAGTGGGCTAAAGAATAGGTGCCCACAAAAGTGGTTCAGGAATAGATTGATTGAAAACAGAGCCAGGGGAAAAAATGTAACAAAAGCCAAGGTAGAACAGTTTCCAAAAGGAGCATACATTCAACATCAAAGGTATATAAAGTTGACCAGCACACTCATAATGATTAGAATAGAAATCAGGGCCTCCTGTTGGCCGGGGTTTAAGTTTCAGTGCTATCACCACAATAGCCTGAGTTCAATCCCCAGCCAGGGAGCTGACAGACATAGCACAGCAGATCTCTCCTGTCTTGCCCGCTGCTTTCCTCAGCAGTGTTTTCAGTAAATCCACCTATTCTGCTGTCTCTGATGAATTCTCTCACCCACCCAGCCACCACCTACACTTCTACACCCCAGTTCGTCTATGCAAAAATAAATAAATTAATCTTTTAAAATAAAAAAAGAAATGAAATGAAATTCCAATATTTCGAATAAGAATAAATGGAATGGATAAAGCAACGCAGTGACTTTAAGTTACATCTTTTAGAAGCTTGTTAATAAAAGAGAGAGGATATTTGGGGGAGGACATGGTGTTATAATAGATTATATTATAAAGACCTTTATTCCCTAAACTTTGAAATGATTGGCATTTACTACAACATTATCTCACAAAAGCTTGATATTCATCTATGATACAAAGCAATTGGAGATTTGTTGGAATCAGATTTAGAGAAAATTCAGTGTGTGGGCCAATCAAGCTACCTTAAAATTAAAAGAACAGTCAGGTAAGCAGGTTAACCTTCTTTGTTAAATATGCTATATTTGAAAGATTTCATGTCAGCTCCTATTGATTTTTTTCCCTGAACTGTTACTGTGGCACAATAGCTTTATGTGCATGTGTGCATATGTATGAGAAAGACATAGACTTACATTGCTATGCAATAAATGATTGATACGAGCAAACTAGAAAATATATTGATATTATAATTCTTAAAGAAAAACCTTATGATGAATCAGGAAAAAGAAAGAAAGAAACATCTGTGTGGACTCATTTCTGTGCAATGCAGCCTCTCTGAATATATAAGTATCATGCAGGCTCTAACTATCTAATTATTGTGTTCTGATTAAGAGCTGCTGTTTAAGCACAGTGGGTTGTCTGTACTGAGAAAATTAAAAACAACAGGTCTGTGGCATAAAACATTAAGAGAACTATAGTTGATTCCTCAAGCCAATAAGTGCTAAGTTACACTTATTTTCTTGCCTCTTAAGTTTTCAATATTGTCTTTCTGAACTGGCCAGAGCACCTCCACATGATAAGAGTCCTTAATCCAACGTGTATGTGCTGACAGGTTGTTTAATGCTTCCTTTAACAAAAACACACTGAACTCAGTATGTGAGGAGAGAATGAAGCAGTTAGAGACTTTCAATTTTGTGCCTGAAGTGTGAAAAACTCTGAGTCCCCTGATGACCACCAATGATGATAACTTCCAAGGTCTGAAAGTAAATACCCCCTCTCTGGTGATAGAAATACACTTTCCTTGGTAGTTTTTTAATTGCTTACACTTCCCAGTGCACAATCTCCTGGTTTAAGGTCCAAGTTTCTTAAGGACACCAAAACTTAATCTCTAGTAAATGCAGATCAAATAACAACAGCGACAACTTCTCTCTTTATTGCATATAAATGGAAAGAAAGTTATTATGGGAAAAAAATTACTGTTAGTCATTTAGTAGATTTTGTTATTTATACAGAAGTTGATAATATAAAATGTATTCTGGATAAAATACTAATTATTTACATTCCAGTCAATCATTAATATTAAAGCAGAATATATATTGACTTGTTCTTTTACATAGAATTGAAATTTCTGAAGAATCATTGACTGCGTTAATTCATATGTGTTGTTATAACAAAATCATAGAATGGCTTAAAAAATAGATATTGATTTTTTCCAACTGTGAAGCATCAAAGGAACAGTATCAAAACACCACTAATTTGGAATCTGTTGAGTACCTCCTTCTGGTCTACAAATAGCTATCTTCTAGCTGTGTGAAGGGCAGAGCTGGAAAAGCCTCTCAGGTTCTTTCATAAGAGCACTATTCCCATTCATTAGTTTTCCAGTTTCACCATCTAATGACCCCCAAATGGCCTACTTCTTAATATCATAACATTGGAGATTAGGATTTCAACATATGAATTTTATTTATTTTTTTTAAAGATTTATTTATTTATGCATACAAGCACTGGGGTACAGGCCAGAGGTGTCGGGGGGCAAGAGGATTCACCACAGAGAGCTGGGAGCAGAACAGGCAGATAACAGAAGTACACTGCTGAGGGGAGCAGTGGGCACAGCAGGAGAGGTCTGCCACACCATGTGGGTCCCCCTCCCTGGCAGGCAGCAGGGATCGAACTCGTGCTGCAGTGGCTGCGGTTTGCTTCATAATGCGCTGCTTAACCCACTGTGCCACCAGGGGAGGCCCTGAATTTTAAGAGGACACAAATATTCAGTCCATAACAATGCTTGATTCTGAGAACTTGAACATCTACTTTAATTTTTATTGTCAACATAGCATAGAGATCAGATTTTTTAAATAGTAATTAAATTCCTAAGAAAATGCTAGTACTTTTGTAATGCAAGTATTATCTGATGTGTATATTAAAATATTAATTTATATATGCAATAATTAATTTGCTACAAAATGATTCACTACAAAAATAACTATCAATTCTGTCAGACAGAATTTTCTTTTAGAAATTATGATAGATCCCTGAAGAATAAATGAAAAAGCACTTGTTATCACCATTTTATATTCTATAGAATATTTTGGTAGCTTACACTACTCATTACATTCATATGCAATTTAGATAATACTGACACCTGAGTAAATGTGTTTATTATAAACCATTAGAAGTTTGTCAAACTTTTGGAACTTTCCCAATGTATTTACTATATATACACACTGCAATCATAAATAAATTGAAACACACAAGTGGAAGAAATCAAGAAAGATGAGAGCATTCAACCCTTTGGATTCTTTAAATGGTGAAAACAAAGATTTATTCCTAAAATATCTCCATTTTCTGCCCAGTCAACCTTAAAAAGAGAACTACTTTGCACTAAGCAGAAGTCTTTTAAATAGGCATCAGTATAATCATGTGTCAGATAAACTACAGCAAAATAGTAGACATATCAATGTTTCATTGCAACATTTCAGATTTTACTGCTTCTTCTAGAGGCTATATGCTAAATCATTCATTCATTAATTTATCAGGTCATTCAGCACACTAATATTTGTGCCCTTGGTTATCTATTCTGCCATCAATGGGACCTCACCACAAATGATCAAAATATCAAATGCAGACTAACTCAGTAAAAATTATTTCTCATTCCTTGTACATTAGAGAATTACTTTTGATGTATCCTTGACTTTCTTGATTAGACAATAATCTGAGTATTACTCAATGGTACAGCAGAAATTGGATCCCAGTCCTCAAAGACAAAGTCTCCTCTCACAGTCTCCACCAACTACACTTCCATTTTTTGACTTGACCCATATCTTTATCACTTATTCCTCTATTTCTTTCTATTGCAAAATTCTGACCTCTAGGACTCTGGGTGGGTCTATCTCTGAGTATCTCTCTACTCAAGATCATGTGCATGTTTCGAACATTCTTGAGGGTCTCTTCTTAAACTCTTAATTTGTGTGTTTATTTATTTTTGAACAAATTACAGGAAATCCACCTTACCAATAAAGATAAATATTAATTTAGAATTAAATGCTGGAAGATAATTCTACAAGCAAAAGGCAATTTAAAAAATCAGGAACACCTATTTTTACTAATAAAATAGACTTCCAATCAAAAAAGTGAAAGGAGATAGATATGAATATTACATTATGATTAAGGACCAAATATGACAGAAAAAAAATACATCAATATGTACATACATCTATAAGTACCAAATAATATGGCACCAACATACACAGGACAATTATTAATAAAGGATATTGACAACAATAAAGTAATGGTAGATTTTACCACTCCACTTATAATAATAGACACATGACCAAGACAGAGAATAATAAGAAAACAGTATCAATAAATGAGGAGCTCGACCAAATAGGCTTAGTAGACATCTACATATTACTACAACTAAAAACTACTGCATACATATTTTTCTAAGTGCCCATGGAACATTATCAACAATAGACCATATATTGAGACACAAGTCAATTATCAATAGAACTATGAACATTTAAATCATACCATGTCCTAATAATAATGCCATAAAACTATAAATTAACTATTTAAAAAGGAGGAAAAAATATAAATTCAGATAATAGCTAATAGATTAAAGAAGAAATAAAGCAGAAACCAAAAAAATACCTGTACACTAATGAAAATGAGGATAAAAATGATCAGAATTTATGGGATGCAACAAACAGTATCTTAGAAAATAATTGCAAAACAAGCCCACCTTAAAAAGCAATAAAAATACCAAGTAAATGATATATGTTGTACCTAAATCAACTTGATAAAAATTAACAAACAACTTAAGTTAGTAGAAGGAAGTAAATAATAAAAAAAATTAAAAATAAGTGAAATAAAAATCAAAAAGATCATACAAATCTCCATGTAACTGAGCATAGTTTTTTTGAGAGATAAAATTGAAAAACCTCTAAGTAGCAAATGTAAGAAAGGAAGAAAACGTTAATAAATCAAATTGTAAATGAAAGAGATTAAATTAACACATGGTATAAAATATAAAGAGTCAAAACATTTCTATGAACAATTATAAGCCAAATATTAGATAAACATGAAGAAAATTGACTAATTCCTAGAACAATATGGTTTTAAAAACTGAACTAGAAAAAAACAGCAGAATAAAATGATCATAGTCATGGAAATTGAAATAGTAATAAAAAAATCATCCTAAGAACAAAAACTCAGGACCAGATTGCTTTACAAGTGAATTGTCAAACCTCTAAAGAATAACTTATCCCATCTTGCTTAAATTATTTCTAAATATCTACAAGGGAAATTTCCCTGATTCATTTTATTATGCTGATATTACCCTATTACCAAAATCAGATAATTTTCTTTCTGCTTTATAATTATTTCTTCATCTTTGACTTTTGACAATTTGATTACAATGTGCTTGGGGTGGACTTACTTGACTCATCTTATTATATATCCTTTTGATTTTTTTATCTGAATCTTTATTTCCTTTCCTAGATTTAGGAAGTTTTCATCCATAATTTCTTCATATATGCTTTTGCTGATCCATTTTCTTCCCCTTCTTCCAGAACTCCAGTGAAACATATATTGTCAGCTTGATGGTTTCCTATAATTTCTTTATTGGTCTTTGCTCATTTTATCCTTTTTCCTTTTCTTCCTATGCCTAAGATATTTCCTGAACTTGTGCTTTATTTTGTTGATCCTTTTTTCTAATTAAGCCTGTCTTCTCTTGAATCACTATGGTTACTTTTTCTGGTACATTCTTTAGCTTCATTATTTCAGTTTGGTTAATTTTATATTTAATATCACCTTGTAAATACATCACTTCATTTTCTCTTACTTATTATCAGTGTCTTTATGAAAATTCTCTTTAATTTTCTGATATATAGCTCTTTTTCATTAGTATCAGTTTCTGGAATTGTATCATGTTCTCTTGTTTGGATTATCTTTGGGTCAATAGTTTCCTTGATTCTCTGTGTTAGGGTCTATGCATTAGATAAATCAGGTAGCTTCCCCAGTCTTCATAGACTTGACTTGTAGAAAAGACAACCACTAATCAACCTGGCCAGAGATTTTGAAGGCCTCTACCAACTTTTGTCCATCTCCATAAGAAATAGATAGCTGTGTTTTTTGTCTGCTTATTCTTTGCCAAGCCAGTAACAACTACATTATCTATCTGCTCTACTCAACCATCTCTGTTCTTCCTTGGGCAGGTAGCTCTGCTAGATCTGTCAGAGATACAAAACCAATGACACAGGTTCTTGTTATTTATGGAGCTCCTGAGAAGTATGGGTTCTGGTGCACAGATCCACTGCTTCCCCAAAAGGAAGTTGAGGGCTAGGATTTTTCATCTGCTCACTCTGTGCTGCAGAGGGGGAAGGATCAATGGGATCTTCAATCATCCTGCCCAATTCATCCTGCCCAGTCTGGTTAGACTATGCTGGAACTATCAGGCCCTAAGAGAGCCCATTAAAAATGTGGGATACTGAACATGCAAGCCAATCCTTTGCCTCATCTGGATGTGATTGGGACTTAAGGTGTGACTATATGGCACTATGCCAAGTGTCAGACCACTAGTAATGGGTGTATAGATTCTCCTTCCAGTTTCAGTGTACTTATCAATGAACTGTTGCTGATTCTGTTTGTGAGAGCAAGGGGTCTTTGGAACTTCCTTCTCTACAATTCTGACTTACTCCTTTGGTTTTATATCTTATATATAATATGAAAAGTAAAGTTAAAATTAATATTAAAGGGGGCGGGAATTATATTTTTCTTTGAAAAATGCCTGTATGTCACTCAGCTTTGTGTAATGGTGGTATTTAGTTTGCAAAGACGAGAATTTTTGAAGGGACATAGACCAGATAGTGAACCATGTGTTTTCCTAAGTAATAGCACATGAAGTGACCACTCACTGAAATCCCACAAGTCAATTTAATTATATTTGTTTTACACTTATGTCTTAGGCATCTGTGTATTAGGTTTGCTCCCTAATTTTTGATTATTGAAGTCAAACTCTTTGCCTTCAAAGAGCATAACTATAACGTAATGCTCTCTAATACATCCTGAAGCAAAATAAGTTGTATATTGGTAAATATTTCTACAAGGAGAAATATATTTAAATGTCATATTTTATGAACATTTATATATTCTTTCTAGAAACAATTTAGAATTAGTATAAAGAGTAACAAATGTGAAAAATGTAATTATATCTTCTAAAAATATATTTTTTACATGTTTGCCATTATTTGACATCTTTGTGCCTCAAAATACTCTTCTTTAAGTGATGAAGTTGGATGACATTATTTTTCCAAGTCTGTTCCAACAAATGTGCTTACATAGATAGATATAGATATAGATACACAAATATTTATGAATGTTGTGTTTCTATATATACATATATATAAAACTATTTACTCTGAGTATGAATTACAAAAGCATTCTTTCATTTGTGTATTAAGATACTATTCTAATAGCAAACTTTATTAGCTTCTGCTCACCTAGGATCACCTCCCATTCATATGATATCTATCCCTGAGATGTTTTTTGAGAGACTCCATCTGGTGTCCCTTCTGTTCCTGACTAAACTTCCATTAAATTGTAAAAGGCTCAAAGAGTTTTCATTTTAAAAGTAACCAACAAATCAACAAATCTGCATAGTAGTACATCTCATGTCCATAAGTCGAACTATGAAAAAAAAAGATAGATGAAAATTGAGACAAATTAATATACACCAGCCCTTATTCTATATTAAATGATTTATTAAAGGTAAAGGGCTTTAGTAGTCCCTTGCACATGGTTAGAGGACAATGGCTAAAGTAAAGAAAGACATAATCTAGTTCATATTAGTTAGGGAATTCTGGTAATACAGATCAGAATTTTAAAACCCTATTTAATTTTGTAACATAATCTATTTAAGGCAACAGCAAAACTAAAATCAATTTTTGGCTTAAGTGATTTGGGAATATTAATTTGGGAGAAGGTTTCTAGTAAAATTTAAGGATTTAAGGCTAAATTAGCCAAAGGCTAGAAAGCAGAGTCTTCAGGTGAATGATCTCAATACAGAAATAATAATATAAAATTAAGGCGGTTGAGAGTTGGCAAAATAAGTGAAGGATGAATGCAGAGAATTTGCAACATAATCCACAAAAATAAAAATGAACTACTTCTTAAAGTCATTACATAATCCAAACTTATTAAAATTGCCTTTATCAGTAACTACACTGGCTCTTTATGCAAAAACTGAACAGTGCTTAGTTACATGATAAGACGTGTATGATGCATGATAAGACAAAATCAGATTTCTGATGATAGGAAACTAACCCTGTAAATGCCAAGACTATCAACTTACTGTTTCTGAGACATGCTTTGTTTTCTTCATGACAAAAAATAGTGCTCTCATAAGAATTCAGTGATATCACTGTGAACCTTAATTCAAAAGAGGAAGTTGAGTTCTGGAATTAAGAATTGGAGCTCTGGAGCTGGAAACCCTTGCTCCTGAATTATGGATTATGGGCTGACTAGTTATCCTTTCTTTTTTTTTTTCCTTTAAGATATATTTATTTATGCATATAAAAAAGGGGTGCAGGCCAGAGGTGTGGAGGTAAGAGCATTCACCAGAGTCAGAGTGGGAAACAGGTGAGAAGTAGGTGACTGACTGAAATACAGTGCTAAGGGGAGCAGCAGGCAAGACAAGAAAGGTCTGCTGTGCCACGTGAATGACCTCCTTGGCCAGGGATGGAACTTGTGCTGCAGTAGCTGTGTATAGCGTCACAGTGCTGAGACTTAACCCCTTGCGCCACCAGGGAGGCCCCAGTTATCCTTTCTTGACCTCCTTTTATTTCTCTGCAAAATGGGACACCACCATTTTACAGTTTAAAAAAATTCATATTATTGCATAGTATGCATTTAATAAATGTTACTCTTTTCCATTATTTTATCTTCAGTTTCTTTCAGCCATTAAAATTTTATATTACCTTCTGTTATAAAAACCAAAAAAATTATTTTTGAAGTTATTTCTAGTTTGATTTTTTCTACTCTGGGAATGAAAGGTTTGAATTGATTGTGATACACAAATAGGCATTCGTGCTATGAAACATTTAATACCATTTCATATGCTAAATATGTTCTTAAATACTCAGTTAAAAATTGCTACCTTTTTCATTTTCCAAAATGCTCACTATAAGTTTTATTTTTACAGTGCTTACTTATAGAAGTGAATTAATGAATATGCAATTTCTGGCATTTAAGGCAATGTAACTTGTCTACCTTTCTAGAAATAGAAAGCAGAACAATTTTCTGCTCTACCATGAGTTCTTGTTCTTCATTGTAACTCTTGTCTGTTGACTATTCGTCAGACCTCTATCCTTCTCCAGTAGTCATTACTAATGTCAAGGATCACACCATCTACACAACTAAAAGGAGCATTCAGTTCCTCATTTATTCTGCAAGTAAGCAAGGACATTGTCATGTGTATTACTTTTTTGCTAGAATCAGCTGTAAGTTCATTACAAATATTAGTTCACTTAATCCTCAGAGCAACCAATTATATAGACACATCAATATTTCAAAGCTGAAAAAATGGAAGCACAATGATATTAAGCAACTTGTTCTAGGTCACACAGTGAGTGATGGAATCAGTTTTTGAATCCAGGCAGCTCAGTTCCCGAATATTGCATCATGGCTGTGGTTTTTTAATTACAGAGGAAAAATCTTACCTGATAACTCAAGGATGTGTGGAAAGAAGATAATTTTGGATGATAATTTTCTCACAAAAATCTATGTAAAATATACTTGTTCATAAAATGTCTGTTACTAAAAATAGTGGTTGTTACTGAGTACTTTCTCTTTGAACTGTTATGAGCACATCACACTTGGTATCTTGTTTAATACTTTTAGCATTCTTTTTAAGTAGATAGTATTACTGTTTCCATTTTACAGATAAGGGAATAGAGGCATGCAATGACTGAATGGCCTGATTTGCATTGTGAGGATATTGAGCAGTAAGTCTAAAATTCAAACCATGCTTTTAAAATAGATGTTATGCTGCTTCATTATAAAATAACAATATCAGACACCTTTTCTGAGACCACTTTGTTCATGGTCTATTGTAATGACTGATTTTTAATACAGTGCTGCTTCAAACATAATTCAAAACTGTTTAATATTATTACTAAATGAAACATCCTAGCATAATAGTCTCATTAAAAATTCAGCTCTCTTATAGAATCTCATGTTAATTTAAATTTTGAAAAGTATCTTAACACATTAGTATTTTAAATGAAGTAATAGCAAGTATAAAGAGCAAAGTTCATTAATTTATTCGTTAAGAAAGTCTACCTATAGGTCTATCTATTCATCTATCTTTCTGGCTATCCAACCATCCATCCATTCATCCTTTCATCAATCCAGAGAGTATCTGTGATATGCCAAGCGTATTTCTATGTAGGGGATTTAGTTGTGAGTAATACATAACACTTCATCTTCATATATCTTATATGAAAAAAATACTCAAGGCCTATTTTTAATTTCCTGGGTTGAGGATTTCTCTATTTTTTTCAAAGATTTATTTATTTATGCATACAAGCACTGGGGTACAGGCCAGAGGTGTGGGGGTGGTGAGAGAATCCACCAGACAGAGCAGGATGCAGAACAGGCAGATTGACAGAAACACACTGCTGAGGGGAGCAGCGGGCAGGGCAGGAGAGGTCTGCTGCGCCATGGGGGTCCCCTCCCTGGCCGGCAGCAGGGATCAAACTTGTGCTGCAGTTTGCTTCATATTGTGTTGCTTAACCCTCACCACCGGGGTGGGCCCGAGGATTTCTTTAATTGATAACAATAATGGATTAAAATCAGGGATCCATTATTTTTCTACTAAATAAAAATAGGTTAGGTACCATTCAGAAATAATAAAAAAACTGCTACCCTCTGATTGTAGACTTTTATCTAAGAGCAGATGAAGTAATTTTTAAATGATTTTAAAAGATGTGCTGATTAACTAGTATGCAAAGCTTGAAATACTGAGTTAAATGTATTTACACAGGCTATTTTATTTTTCTCTTTCTCTAAAAAACTTCTCAGTCTTAATTATGCTAATGTTCATATTTATCTCTAAGCAGAACGATATAGCATGTAGCGTATCTTAAAATTATTTCACCATGATTTTTTATTTTGGGGAAGACATGTAAAGTGTTTTAGGGAAGTGACAACACTTTTCTGTAAATATAATATTTTAAACTAGGAACTATATTTTTAAATCTTCAAATAGTTTATTCCACATTGAATGTGTTAGTCCATAAATGTCAGAGCAGTTAATCTACCCCACCTGACAAAGGGCATTCATTCATCTATCAACCATTTCTAAACATGAATTATATAGCAAATAATGTGCTAGAGACTAGGCAAATGAGATGCTGAAGCATGCTCTCTGCCATGCATAATTATATCAACAAAAGTTACATCAACATATATCTTATAAAAACCAAATCAAGCAAACAAACAAATAAGAAAGTCTCTCGGTGTTAAGATTCATTGGCATCAACTAAGATTCTCTGTGACAAGTGTTATCAAAGCTGAACTGTTTGGTTAGTATGGAGCAAACATGTTCAGATTCTTTAGAAAAAATATTTTAGATACTCTGTATGTAGCTCTGTCCGACAGTACTGGGGGACAAATGTAATTAAAATTTAAATTTTAGGACCTCCCTTGTGGCTCAGGGACTAAAGTCTCAATGCTATCAAGGTAATTGCCAACTACTGAGGCATGAGTTCGGTATCTGACCAGGTAGCTAACCCATATATGGCACAGCAACCTCTTCTGTTTTACCCACTGCTCCCCTCAGCAGTGTATTTCAGTAGATCTGCCTGTTCTGCTCCCCACTCTGTCTCTTGTAAATTCTCTAACCCATCCCATCCCCCCCCACCACCATACACACACCCACACACCTCAGGCCTACACTCTAGTTCTTATATGAATAAATAAATCTTAATAAAAATTTAAATAGGCTTCACTTTTAGGAGGACTATAAAGGAAAATCAATACAAAAAAAAATAAGAGAGAGCTCTAGGAAATAAGCAATTACAGTCAAAAACAAACAAGCAAACTGACAAACCAAAAACACAACAAGACCAAAAGGTCAAAGATAAACCTAAGGGATCACTGGGGGGATGAGAAACAAGAGAAAGCTCAGGGATATGGGCAATTACAACCAAAAGCAAACAAAAACTCAACAAGACCAAAAGGTCAAAGATAAACCAAAGGGACCATGGGGGGGAGGGGGAGGAGAAGGAAGAGAGGGCAAAGAGGGGGATGAGGGCAGAAAGAGCACAAGGGACTAAGGTGATGGTACACAGGTGAAATGGTGGTGGGAAAGCCCTGGGGACTACAAATAATGTCAAATATAATTAAATAAATTAATAAAAAACCTAAAAAATTTTTAAATAAAATTTAAATTTTATAATTTATTGGTAACCTCATTAGAAATAGGAAAAGGAAGCAAGTTTATTTCTAGTAATCCATTTTATTTAACCCATAATGTCCAAATCATTGTCATTTCAGCATACAATCCCCTTGAAAACATTATTAACAAGCTATATGAGTTTATTTCATAGTGAGTCCTTGATCTATAATGCCCTGTTTGCAGTTTATCTCAATTCAGGCTAACCACCTTTCAGTATTCAGTACCTGCAAGTGCTGCTGAGTGGCTGCCATTTTGAACAGTGCAGCTTTCTGTCAGAACTACTCAACATTATGGCAAACTGACTGCTCTGGATCTATCTGGACTTTGGATGTGGTATCATTTGTCTTTTCATTCTTCACCAATGTTTATTGTATGTTTATTATTTCTCAAGTGATGTGCAAACACTCAAACTGCAACAATGAGTAAGGAAGCTCCACTCTTTTGGAGTTCAGACAACTGAGGGATATAAATAATTCCAATAAATTATTCCAAGAGTAATGTGCTGTGGATTTTGGAATCCAAAAGGGAGGATGTAACCTAGCTGCAGTTATAACAAGTGAATTGAGTCTGAAAAGGTAGAGTGATTGACTGGAAAACAATTAGATGAGTGCATGCTAACAAAGGAACTGGTGAGATTAAAGACAAGTGGGAAAACAGATGGGAGTGAGAAAGTGCTAATAGTTTGGGATTCCCAAAGTACATAATGAGAGAATAAATGATGAGGGAAAAACAGGAAGCAAGATCTTAGGAAACCTTAGATGTCATTTTAAAGAGCTTGACTTTATCCAGTATGATTATATTTTAAGTTTTAAATAAACTAAATTTTAAATGATTTAAATAAATTATAGAAGAATATATTTGGGAGAATAAAAGCAAAAGACAGGAGTATGTAGGAAAGGTATAGGGTAAATTAAAATTGTTAAGTCTTTTGCACCATTGGCCTCTGTGGCAACCACCTGCAGTCGTGAATGCAAGAACTCTTGGGAGCATGCGCTCAGGATATGGATGCCTGATGGTGGATACCTGGAGTATGGCGTGGGCAGATGTAGATGGTCACACCTGGGCTGAGAGACAACATATAAGAGCAGCATCACAGAGGATGGTGCGACAGAGTGTGGTGGAGAACAACTATGAGAGGAAAGAGCTTATAGATATTCGCAGGGGTGCCCAAGTTGCTGTCTGCCTGTTGGCTTGTTTCCCCTGCATACTATTAAAAAAATCTGTGGGGATGATGCCAAGGACTCCAAGGATCTCTTTTAAGCTGCCTGAAGCAACAGTGAAACTACCCAGCCTGGGATAGTGGCAGAACAAAAAGGGCTGAACAGTTTTGATAAGCTATAATAAGCCTCAATTTGAATAGGATAATGAGAGTTAAATAGGAGACCCAAGATTTTTAAATATTTGGATGAAAATCAATAAAACATATTAATTTCAGGGAGCAAAGGAAATCATTCCCTATCTCTCTTGTTTTTTCCAGACTCACAAATAATGAAACAAATGTCACATTGATGAGAAAAAAAAAAGTTTAATAATAACATGTTTACTTCCAACATACATGGGAAAGACACAACAAAACTCAATAACTGACCCCATGGCTTTATATGCCATCCTACAGAGCTTAGCTTAAGATGAGGGAGGTTTGGAGAAACAAGGTAGATGGTCAGTTAGGGAATTTGCCAAAGAAGACATGGTGTGTCTATGTAATTCTGCCTTCTGCACTGAAAGGAAATAAGTTTATGTCTTCCAGTACATTGAGGAAGACAACCTTATATATAGAAGTTTACACATAAATGTCTTTTTCAAAAGCAACCTCTACTCAGTCTTCAGAGTACCTACTATGAAATCAATCTTTCGATAAAAATACATTTTTTGGTGGGGTGACACATTCCCCCCTTAAAATGACAAATGTGTTTAGAGTAAAATAGAAGATGGAGACAAGGACAATAGTCAGGATTCTATTTTGAGCTGATCAACTAGCTGAGAAAACAAACCTGGAAGTAGAAAATATTATAAGGGAAGAAAGTCAATAAGGGAAGATAATAAATTCACTTTTGTATGTATGAGTCTGAATGCCTCTAGGAATATCAGATTGAGATTTCCCTGAGACAATGGGTGAGGCTCAGGGGTGAGATATGAGTGGTTTTGTTCTATAGTTGAAGCAATGAGAGGGAATAAGCTTACCCAGGAAGAGAGTAGAATTCTAAACCACCTCTCAGAAAACAGAATGACTCATTTCCCTGCAAGTTCTCCTAGGAATCATTGGCATTCTCACCATGGTGCCACAGGGATATCAGAGGAGTGTTTCTAAGACATACATCCCTGACTTATTTCAAATTATTCAACCGCCTCCTTTCTGCTTGCAAATACTGACTTTGTCCCCAGGCCTCTATTTGCCTGAACTTCAAATTCATCCACAGGGTGTAGTTCCCTGCGGTCGTCTCCAGACACCATTTGTCTTGTTCCTTTGGCTTGAGCCTTACCTTTGCCAGGGAGAACACACAATGGATAGTCTGCAGTCAGCAAGCTCCTGGCCTCCTGTTCCTGGAGGCAGTGTTCCCTGACAGTTAATTTCCCCTTAACAGGATTCCATATCCACTTGTATTTATACCTATTCCAGCACTTCTCATCTTGTTTATATGATAATCATCACTTTGTCTCCTGCCTTCTTCCAACAGGTACATACTTTTTTGAAATGACAGGCTGTTCTTGCTTATTTGCTTTTTCATCTCCAGTGTTGACTCTGTAGGGACTCACACGTTTGTTCAATAGACTATATTGAATTTAATTTTATGTTTAAATTGTATTAGTTAGAATAGAATAGAATTAAGTTTTCATGAAGTTTATTGATAAATATGAAGGAAAATAACAGTTGTTGCCAATAGCATAGCTTCATGCTGACAATGCTTTGACCAAACAACATTTCTGATATAGGAAATCATATATCATGTAGTCTCATACAAAATGTATCATTTTTTTTAAATTTAATGTAACTTTTGTCTGTTAACTCTCTTCTGCTTTGTACATCTCAAGAAACCTCTTCATATAATATGGAGATACTGACTGTACCCAAATTTCCCTTTTATTCCTCTCATTTCCTTTTTTGGATACTACTTTGAATCAGTATGGCTCTTCAAATGTTATCAGCTTTTTCGTAAATATATGTAGACTTTGGTAATTAAAGGTAGGTAATTTCATTGTGACCTTTTCCCCACAACCTCACCAGCAGGGTGATAGGTTGTAAAGGAAACAAGCCTATTTTAAATTCTGTCAAACATACAACAGCCAAGAGGCATAAAAAAATTTACCACCATGTCCGTTCTGCCTGGAAAATCTCATATTGTCTTTAGGCCCCTTAACTCATGTTTTGAATGAAAGGTTAACTTAAGGCTAATGCATGGCATTCTGATGACAGCGATAGTAAATAGCCTTATGGTACAGTCAAGTGACGGCTTTTTTTATAAAGTGAAGACAAAATGACAAATGAAGCTGCATTGCAATAGTCATTCTGTGCCTGCTATATTCTTACACTGAATCATTAAATCTTTCTAAATGACCACACAGAAAGTACTAATTTCTGTAATAAAATTATTAATGCAAAAATTCCTTGTATTGACGAACAAAATATATTTTGTCCTTTGAGAAGGACATTTGAAGTGCTAAGAAACCAACTTTCAAATGATAATTTCTGATCAAAATAATGTTTTACTTCTCTATTGCTTCATATATCATTTAAAAATATAGTATTTAAGAGATAATTATTCGATCACAATTCTGCAATGTTTTTTAACGTTATTGTATAGTTATTTTCTTTGAATGTGTTATTTACACTCAATGTGTAATAAAATGAAATATAAGCTATAAGAAAAGATGCTTAGTTTAATTTGAGTTACGCTTAGTCTGAGACTTCCTCCATAAACTGCTGCTATATCCTGCTGTTCCTGTATATTGATTATTAGAGTGATGATGATTTTGTGAAACTTTTAAAGAAATAACACACACTATGTATTTAACACATGCTCAAAACCAGTGTGTTAAGCACTTCACTAAAAATGTTTAATTTCCTCACAAAACAGCCCTAAGCAATAAGAACTATTATAATCTCCATATGAAAACAAATAAATTAAAGTTAGAATATTAAATAATGTGACTGAGTCAGTATTTAACAGGTTACACAGGAAGAAAAGTCATCACACATGAAAATCTTCATTAATGAAATGACCACTTTCAAATCCCACCCAGTGAGGCATCCTTCTCAGTATAACATAATATCTGCTAAAACCAGCACAGCAACATCAACAATGATCAACTATTAAAACACTAGAAAAATTCAATGCAAATTGCTTATAAAAGAATAAAAACTGCCTTTCTTGCAAAAGATGGAAGATTTCTCAGTATTGATTAAGTAGGCATTGAAAATAACTTAATCACATGCAGAATCACAGATAAATGAGTAGATGGCAGAGTAAGGTAGTTAAAAATTGAAGAAAAGAAAGTCCAGACTGACAGTGACAAGATAGGCACTTTGAAAGAGAGTGATTTGAATTTTTTCCAATTAAATGAGGCCTTTGGGAAAACTGATGAAGTCTTAGAATAGTTTTGCCGGGATAAACCTATTTATGACATTTCTATTAAAGTAAAACTGAAAGACATGTACTTGTTTACTATGATGTAGTTTTATTAGAATTATGTCCTCCTACTCCTTCTCCCTCCCCCCAAAACCTCAGAAGCAATCATTTTCTGATTCATTCTTGCTCTTTTCTAGTCATCAAAGCATAACTACCATGTTTTCTGCAATTATTTGAGCATAAGGTATTAAAAGGCAGGAATTTAGTTTTATATTTTGAAATAATATTGCAAGGAATTAATTTATATTTATTATTATTTTGATGCTGTTTGTAAACAAATTATTTTAGTCTTGTCAGAGTGCCAGTTGTACTCAGACAATTAATTAACAACCTATACTTGACAAAATACAAGTGTCAACACCCACTGGAAAAACTCTCCTATGTTATGGAAATAACTATTATGGCCATAAAAGACATACTTTTGTACTTTAAGCATTGTTTCATGAATTTCTTCTAAAATTAATTCTGGAATTGATTTAGGACAGTGATACTAAAAATACTTAAAGATCTTTAGTGTAGAACTTACTGGTAATGCAAACTGCTTTTCTGTATTTCACCTATTGTCATTCTCTTTTATTGTCTGAAGGGCAGCAGAGCAATGTTGAAGATAAAGTTGAAGTTTTTATATAAAATTGCATGGTAATGAAAAGCAGCACTGACTTCTGCTAACAAATTGTTGAGGACTTCTAACATGCTATTTGATATTATCATTTTAAGCTGAGTGTTCAAATAATTCCAAATGGAGGTAACAAAAAATGACCCTGGGAAAATCTTACTAAATTACCTAAAATGGACAACTACATAAAATTCAACTTACTCCAAGTCCAAGAAAGGAAATAAGCTTCTGAGAAAATACTTGGGGAACAAAATAAATGCATCAGCTGTTTCTAAATGTCATTTCCAAGAATGAGTACATATTTAAAATTGTAGTTGTCATTGAATTATGAGTAAAAGGGAAAAATAGAAAGCTCTGATACTCAAAACAATTCTTAGTCAAATTATATAAACATGATATCCTAAATTACAAGTGCTTTGAAGAAAATGGAAGATCTAAATCTATTAAAACAATACTTGTTTTATTACATTTCCCTCAAACCCAAGAGAAGTTTTAATTTATGTCACATTTGTTAGAATTCCTATCCTGAGAGTCCATTGCTTTCAATTTTGAATAAAAGAACAAAGGAATTATTTTTTAGTTTTGTATATTTTAAAATTGTTTTCCTTTTATTTATTTGTCGAGGTAACATCGGTTTACAACATTGTGTATGGTTTAGTGGTAAATATCAGGTGTATTACCATATCACACCCACCACCAAGGCACTGGAAGTCTTTCAATATAGTCCATTACGCCTCCATACTTCACTCTCCTCACCACCACACCTCTCACCCCCCATAGCGTCAATCTTATAGTCATATTTTAGGGTTTGTGACTGGGCTTTCTGCCACTTTGTTTTAGTTTACTCATCCATATATATGTAACAATATCCAGTATTTGGCTTTCACCTGACTTATTTCATTGAGCATTATCCTCTCCAGTTCTAGACTGCAAAGTCAAAAAGTTCATCTTGTTTTGAGTAGTATTTCATTATATATATATATATATATAAAATATATATATACCATACCACATCTCCCTGATCCACACATATGTCTTTGGATATTTAGGCTATTTCTTTAGCTTGGCTGTTGTAAATAGTGCTGCCATGAACATACGAGAGCATAATCAGTGTTTTTGCATTCTTCAGATAGATACTATTAGTTGAATTGCTAGATCAACTGGTAGATCTATTTTCTTATTTTGATACATCTCCGTACTATTACCATAGGGACAGTACCAGTCTACAATCCCAATAGTGTACAAGGGTTCCTTTTTTCCCACATCCTTTCCAACAACTGTTGTTTCTTAATTTTTTTATGGGCCATTCTCTTGGGTGTGAGGTTATATCTCACTGTGATCTTGAATTGCATTTCTCTGTGTAATAAGTGATGATGAACATTTATTCATGTGTCTTTTTGCCATCTGTATGTCTTTTTTGGAAAGGTGCCTATTTATTTCTTCTGCCAATTTATTAATTGGGTTTTGTTTTCTTTCTGTTGAGCTCTATAAGTTCTTTGTAGCTCTTGGCTATCAACCACTTGTCAGGTGTTTGGTGTGCTGTCTTCTTTACTGGAGCCCTTGCCTACTAGCTCACCCCAACATTTTCACATACCTCCCTATAGTCAAAGCTTCATTTTCAATGCACTTTCCTCCCCAGGTCACCAGTCAAATAGAAGAATACAGACTCTCATTGCTAATTGCTGCTCTGAACAAAGTCTTCAGGTACCTCTCCACCTACCTTATGTTGCAGAGTTGGATTTTCTTAGTGTCTTTTCTATCATGGTCAGCATCGGTGTCCAATATGCAGGAGGTGCTCCAATTTCAGCCCAAGTCACAGGTAACCACAATTCCAGTTCCTCTCTGGATCACCTTAAGTTAGAAAACAAAGCAGAGAACTTCCTGTGATGCCATCTTCCCCTAGTTTCTCAATAACTAGGATTTAAATTAAAATTATTAAAAAGCCAGGCCTCCCTGGTGGCACAGGGGTTAATTCTCAACAGTATCACCACAGCAGCCTGAGTTGATCCACAGGCAAGGAGCTGACCCACATGGCACAGCGACCACTCCTGTGCATTTTCCCTCCAGCAGTGTATTTCAGCAGATCTACCTGGTCTGCTTCCCACTCTGTCTCTAGTAAATCCTCTGAATCCCCCACTTCTGACCTACACCCCAGGACTTACATGCATAAATAAATAAAAATAAATCTTTTTAAAAAAATCACCTATAGACTAAAATATTTTGATAATCTATTAAAATATTTGTACAATAAGTGTTAAACTATGTATAATTTCTTTAAATTTATCTCCTTTGTAACTGCTTCTCTAGTGGTGAAGGAGAATCGATCTTTCCTTTATTCCTATAGCATTGCTTGCACATTCCCTGTTGTAGTTAGTGCTCTATGTGCCAGTGTCCTCATGTAGGCGTAAACACTAGGGAAAACACTCACTGCATTTATTTTTTTTGCATCCCTGTCCCCAGAGTCTAGAACTCATTAAGTACAAACAAAATATTTTCTTGATAAATCATGAAAGGATTTTCTTTACAAAGACGTTATATTGATGGCTCTTAATTGAGTAGTATGAGAGTAGCACTGTATTATTCCATACTCTTTGGAGCTACATCCTCTAGAAAGGGTCACTCTGGATGCATTCTTCTATCCAAAACTTACAGTATGTTTGTTTTTTCCTAAGATTGATTTTCCCTTTCTGAGTTACTCTTAGGTTTTTGAGATAAAACAGTTCCGAGTCCCTTTGCTGCAAAGGGCTGGATCAGCTAAGCTTTCTTCTTTTGTTTGTTGTACATCTGAGAGCCCACAAGGCATAGAGCAGGATAACATGCATTGAAAACAAAGTCCCTTAAAAATCCACCCTCCGTTAAGAAAGTTACTCTCTTTGGCATTCTCTAACCTTGCTAGTACAGTTCATGCAGTAATAGGATAGGAATGTTGCTTTTCTATTTGGTTTCTGCAGTCTATTACATATAGAAATAAGCTGTGCCTTTATGCCTATGCTATATGTATCTTGTAGGAAAACAAATACAAAAAGATAAGAGAAATAAATTTCCATCCAAAGTTTTATATTCCATTGCCTGAAAGCTGGAACTGCTTTCTCATAGTTGAATTTCAAAAAAAAAAAAACTGACCTGACCTGACTAAAAAAAAAATATGTAGGGCCTCCTAGTGGAGCAGTGGGTTAAGCAATGCACTATGAAGCACAACGCAACCACTGAAGCACGAGTTCAATCCCTGCTGCTGGCCAGGGAGGGGACCCATATGGCATGGCAGACCTCTTCTGCCTCACCCACTGCTCCCTTCAGCAGTGTGTTTCAGTCAGTCTGCCTGTTCTGTTCCCCTCTCTGTCTGGTGAATCCTGTCACCTCCCATGAGTGGCCTCGATTGATCTGCCTGTTCTGCTCCCCGCTCTGTCTGTGGTGCATCCTCTCACCCCCGCCCCCAACGCCTCTGGCCTGTACCCAGCTCTTATTTTTATAAATAAAAATCTTAAAAAATATATGTATTCACAGCTGAAGAAAATAAAAAATAATACCTCTTCCTATAATATGCTGCTCCAGTTTAGAAATACAGGATATTCCATAAGATACCCAACTTAAAACAACTCCAGCAGGCTAACATAGTTACTGATGGTATGATTCTAGCAAAACAGATTTCAGTACAAGTGCAAATACTTTTTAGAATTTAACAACCATTGAGATACTTCAAGTGCTACTAAATCTATACCTGGAGAAATTAAAGCATAGGCCAACAAATACTTTTGCAGGGAATTTTCCATAATGATTAAAATATAAGAAGAGTTATTTAGATTATGTTAATGGTTCCCAAACATTGGTTAGTAGACAATTCCAGTTTTTGTCATTCCTGGATAAAATAAGATTGCTTTATATTTTATAAATAAATTTGTTATTTTAAATTTTTGTTAATCTTATAATCTATAATAAATTTATATATAAATAAATGTATTTAACAAAAAATAGCATTAATTTCTTATAACAGAAAATGGATTTATTTGAAATTATAATATAAATAATATGTTTTTAATGCTCTTACTGAGGAAAATAATAGGTACACACTGAGCATCGATCTTCTTAATGTTTTTGGAAACTTGAATTATTTTCTGTCTAGAAGAACTAGACTAGAGGATGGCTATTTTATCATAAATCTCTAAGTTGTGTGAATCTTCATACTAATGTCCGCCTATACAGAATGACAGGATACTGTATGAAAGAGAAAATTCGTGCAAATTTCTTTTAGATGGCAAAAATCATGACTGAACCTTGGCCTGAAAAGTACTAGACTTGATCATTGATTTTATTAAAATTCCACTGAGTTGTGATTTGATTCTTCTCCTCATTTGACACATCCTTACTGCCTCTTTATCTACTCTTAACTGTAGATAAAGTGAAAAAAAAACTGAATTTCTTCAGTTTTCATTTTCTGTTATTAAATTCTTGACTTCTTAACTTCCTTTGTGGATTGTCTCAATTAAATATGACCCTACATTATTCCTATCTTCATGGATATTCATGTACATATTCCATGTCAGTTGGTTATTGAAATAGACCCTATACAGTGAGGAGACTAAATTTCAGTATTCCAGCCACAGTACTGCAATCCATGTATATGGTCAACACAGAACCAGTGGGAAAGTTCTTCATCCAGAGATCTGAGGCTAGGTAGTTTCAGAATGGAAATTGGATAATTCTATACTAGACTGCCCTACTTGAAATTTCTCAAATTTAACTCTGTAAGAAGGAATTGCATGCCTAATATTAATATAAGAGCATGCTCTGCAGTGATTTATTTATAGTTTCTCTCATTTTTATAATATGGGTTAACACCTTACTGCCTACCAAGCTTTGTCATGTGAAAAAAGGTTCAACCAACTAGACAGAGCTCTGGAGCATCGTAACTCACAGTCACCTGTTAGTGAAAGAGACAGTAAGATGCTGTTTTAATAATCTGTAACTAGTTGCAAGTATTAAAGATCAAATATTCATTGAAGATAGATTGACAAGGAGACCAAGAATAGACACCATCTGTGTAAATCAAATAATTTCACTTTTCTACATGGCTCATAAATAATTCAGTACAGGATATTCCATAAGGTGATCAAGCAGCATTATCCAGTGATATAGGATATGTGTCCATTATGGTTACCAAGGACTGAGGATCTCATGAGACCTGGAAATTTCCACTATTCATCCAGTTAGAATTTTATATACATGAAGTTAAAGCTGTATAGAACAAGCTTCACTTAAAAACTGATGGACAGTGGACTTTCTTGACTGGGTTCATTTGGTCATACAGGTAATTACACTATGTCAGGAGTTAGCAAACCACAGCCTCTGTGGTATATCAACCTGTCACCTGTTTGCAAATTCAAGTTTTATTGAATTTGAACTTCTATATTGTCTATAATTGCTTTCACACTATTGGGTTAGAGTTTTAACTGCAGAGATTAAATCTCCCTTAAGGTTTACGATATTTACTCTTTGTTCATTTTAGGAAAAAGTTTGCTAACTATTATTATTTAACTAAAACCAGCCCACTTATTAATAGTTGCATCCTACTTAAATTCCTTCCCTAATACACTTCCAAAATGTGGTTCAAACACATCCCTTTACTCAGTCCTACATATTTAAAAAAAGAGTCCGTTACTAGTATATCTAAAAGTTTCAGAATTTCCAGCACATTTCTGCTAGAGTCTTGAATAATATTCTGAAAAACTTTCCTGATGGCAAAAAATATTATGCAATTTTTCAGATCACTTTCAGATGAAAAATAACAGTATCATGTGTTCCATACTATCTTAACTTATTTGGCATTTAGAATTTAACTGTGGTCTCTTAAACTGGAAACAAAGGAGACTACTCATTCAGGTTCTTCCTGTTTGCTTTTTTTCCCACTTCACTTTATTCAGCATATAAGATATTATCTGAAAGGAAAAGTCACCAAAATCACTTATATAATTTTGTCATAAGAAACAAATGACCAGAGTGTGAATTCTAATTATTTTCATTCTCATTTTTTAAGAAATGTAATTTTTAATGCATATTTCAATTACTTTGTTTTGATTCATGTTACTTAATGCAATCACCCATATATTAATTGGCCAAAGGAAACCATTGAATAAATACAAATTGATTCCGTACCCAGAAATACATGGTTACTAATTCAAGTTTAATGAGCCTCAAAATAGCATTTTAAGTACATTTTTATTTTTTATGACTTTAATCATATATGTTTTTAGGGCTTAGATTTAGGAATTCTAAAGAACCCTGGGCTAATTAAGCCCGCTCACCTGGCATGTTTTCCACAGTTTACCTGACTGCTCAGGGTCACACAGCCGTAGTTACAACTAGAAGGTAAAAAGGAGATTATTTTGGAACAGGTTTTGACACTATGGAGACAATTTCATTTCCCAAAATCACTCTGCTTAGCAGTATCTTGTGTTACTTCAAAACTGCATGTATTTGGCAAATACTGAATAATTGCATCATCTCTACATAAGGACCAGAATCCTATGCAAAAATGCCTCCTCCCTGACCAAATGAATTTGTCAAATGGGAAAAGATGTACAAAGGGCTGATATTTAAAAGACTTGAGGAAATGTAAATTTTCAAGTGTGTTATTTAAACTCAAACTAAAAATATTCAGTTTGATTGTTTTGAAATGTGATTTAAATATTCAGAAATATAATTATTCTACACTTAATTAAACTCATTCTGCTAATGTATATGCTGCTTCAGGGGAAAGAGGCTAAGTAATTTTGGAAGCTGTGCAAACTCTCCTGGGATAACAATATGCCATTTAATTTTCTAAAGAAATAGATTGCTAGAGTAAATAACATTCTAACGTCAAGAGAACAAGTGAGGTGGTTTATCAATTTGGTTTGTCATCTTAAGTATCAACTATTAGTTTCCTTCACCTTTTGTATGATTTTTTTAAATTTCTATTGCATTATTTCTCCTCTTATTTTTATCATTTCCTTCCTTTTATCAATTTGCACTCTTCTTTGTTATTCTTTTTCAAGTTGCTTTACATGAAATATTAATTATTTATTTGGGGTTTTTCTTGCTTCATAATATGGGCCTGTATTAGAATTAGCTGCCCTCTTACAATATCTTTAGCTGCATCTCATAAATTCTGATAGTCTGCATTGTTGTTTTCATTAGTCTCAAGGTATATTTTTATTTCTACATTAATTTCTTCTTTATTCCAACAGGTATTAAGCAACATGTTGTTTAGTACCCATGTAATTATGAGTTTTTCTGTCTTTTTGTTTTGTTTTTGTTAATTTCTATCTTTATGACACTCTTGTCAGAGTATTGGTATAATTTCAATCTTCATAGTTTTATTGATAATTTGTGTTCCAACAAATGGTCTATTCTTGAAAATATCCCAGGTGCACTTTAAAAAATATATATGCGGGGCCTTCCTGGTGGCGCAGTGGGTTAAGCAACACACTATGAAGCAAACCTCAGCCACTACAGCACGAGTTTGATCCCTGCTCCCGGCCAGGGAGGGGACCCACATGGTGGAGCAGACCTCTCCTGCCATGCCCTCTGCTCCCCTCCGCAGTGTACTTCCATTGATCTGCCTGTTCTGCTCCCTGCTCTGTCTGTGCTGAATCCTCTCACCCCCCACACACCTCTGGCCTGTACCTCAGTGCTTGTATGCATAAATAAATAAATCTTTAATATATATATATATATATATATGCAGCAGTTTTCAGATATCTGTAAATATCTGTTAAGCCTATTTTGTCTAACTCCCCTTTTTTAATTGTATTTATTAGTACCTCCTTTAAAAATTGTTTATTTTTAACTGAGGTAATGTTTGGGTACCCCTATCAGATATTATCACCACAGAGTGCCCACCACCAACAAACCCATATTCCACCATCAGAGACCATTGTGCCTCCTTCCTCTTTATTCTCTCCCCTCCCCTAAACTCTCCTCTTTGTGGTCCAGTTCTATAGCCAGCTGTCAAGAGTTAGTTTTTCAGCGTGTCTTAGACTATTTATAGTTATTGTTTCCTTACTTATTCTTGGACTTGTTGATCTGTCCATAGTGAAAAGTAGTTTTTAAAATCTCATGGATGGATATGTAGATTTTTGTTGTTGTTGCTTAACCCCATGGTATTACTATGTTGTTGTTAATATCTCTCTTTGGTTCTATTAATAAATGTACTGTGCATCTTGGTGCCCCATCATTTGGTTCATTTATATTTACATGTAGCTTACTATTATTTGTATTAGGTCCATAATTATAATGTAATGTCTGTCACTTATTACCTTTCTTAATTAAAAATCTATTTTTAATAGCTATTCCTGATTTTATTTTATTTCCATTTGCTTATAAAAATGGCTTCTAGCCTGTAACTCTCAATCTATACTTGTCTTTTATTGGTAAGATTGATTTCCTGAAACAGCAGAAGATTGCACTTGTTTTGAAATCTGATCAGCCACTCTATATCTTTAACTGGTGAATTCAGGTTATTTATACTTATGGTGACTAGTAAGATATAAGTATGTATTGTCATTTGTTATTTTTAAAGCTTTTTTTTTAATTTTGTCCTTATTAGTTTATTCACATGAACCTTTTATATTTTATTTAGGTTCTATTTCTATTGTCCTATGTGTTACTTCTAATGGTTTTTGTTTGAACGTTCTGCTGAGGTCACTATATGATGGAGTATTTGTGTGGCCCACTGGACAGTCTATTCTAAAACTCATTGTAGTGACCACATTTTTACTTTGTTCCTTTTCTATGTTGTATAATGTAGGTGTCCATTATCTCTATATTTTGTTTGTGTTGTTGTTATTGCTTTATAATAACCCTTCTCTTAGTACTTCTTTCATGTCCAGCTTGATTTGCTTTATAGTGACGCTCCCTACCCTTCCTTCAATCTCGACTGATAATCTTGTAAAATAAAGAATAATAGGCTATAAATCTTTGACTTTGAGTAACTTAAATATTTCTTTCCTTTTTCCTTTTATCTATAAATTTTCTACTGAAATGTCCATGGACAGTCTAATAGGTTTCCCCTTATAGGTTACTTTTTTCCTTTTCTCAGTAACATTAATATTTTGTTCTTGTCACTGGCTTTCAGCAATTTTTATATAGTATATGTTGGAGGGTATTGTCTGGCATCATTTTGTTTGGAATTCTTTGAGTCTTTTGGATGTGGATGTCAGGTTTGTCTCTAGATTAAGATGGTTCTCAGCAATTACTCCTTTAAATAAATTTTCCATGCCTTTCTCTTTCTTTTCTCTTTCTGGGACCTCCATGATATGTATGTTATTTATCCATAGGTTATTGCAAAGAACTCACACTATTTTCCATTTTTTAAATTATTTTCTTTGTAATTATGTTTGTGCATTCTCTGTGCTTTCGAGCTTAATAATTTTCTTCATTATCCATATTTGTCTACTGTTGAGACCCTCTATTGAATTTTTTCATTCAATTGTAGTATTTTTTAGATCCACTCTTTTAGTTTCTAGCAATGCCATATCTTATTGATGTCTTGCATTACAAATTGTTGTTTTTGATTTACCTTCAACTTCTTTTCAGGCATATTCTGCCAATCGGCTATATTGAGACTTCTCATGGTTTACTTTGCTAATGTCTGTGAAATATTCTTTTATCTCTTCAATTTTAGTTTTTAGGAGTTATGATGGAATTTTCTTTTTCTTATTGGAGTAAACTGGTTTGATACCACTTCTAAAAGAAGCTAGGTATACTCTACGTTTGTTTTCCAGAATATCTATTACTTAATAGACCAATGCTCTTGAACTTGTTCAAAGGGCAAGGACACAAATAGTAAGGGGTATATTTAGGAAGGAACTGGGACAAGTCACTGAAAGGTCAGTTCCTGTAAATAGCAAGTGTTCAAGTTTCCTTCAGTCCTATGGGCACTAGTGTTGTATGGTAAAATTCACAGTACTGCGCTTCATTAGCTCAAGTCCTCTGCCAGAGTGTCTAATATAGTCTCATGCCAGCATCAGCCTCTAACTGTAGTTCAGAAACAGATATAACACTGGATGGGACTATAGCTGAGATAGAAATTGTTCTTGCTTTTCAAGTGTAGAGCCTTACCCTGGAGCATTTGTTTCTGTTAGTAAAACCAAGTACTTAAGGTTTGTTAGTGAAAGCATTCATTTGTCTAGGTTTCAGCCCTGTGTGGAGGTAAGGCAGGTATTTCCAATATTACAACCTCAGACTGCCAATAGTTGCCTTCTTGAAAGGAGTCAGTGATTCTCCAGAGTGATTCCATCTGGTTCTCCTGATAGTTTGGACTGTAACTAGTCTAAATTGGGAGCATCAGGTTTAAGCTAGTAATCATCATTCAACACCTTTTCTATGGTAGTTCTCTAATCATGTACCCTTTGTCCTGCAAGTCAGCTCTGTGCACTGCGGGGTTCCCAGTGTCTCCCATGTGGGGACGTATTGCTGAGTTAACACTGTCACCAGCACTCTGTGCAGCAGCCACCCTTCCCTCTCATGGGATTCACTGCCCAGTGTCTATGTAAACACACTTCAATTATATATTTCCCTACTGTTTTTCACTGCACCATTACTCCTAATGCATGCAGCAGTTGTCCAGTTATTGTTCAGGGGTTGATGACACTGTCTTGTAATTTTGTGAGTATATGAAGGAGGGGAGCTTGGTGTCTTTACTCCACTGCCATCTTTTTGGTGAACTCAGCAACCAAACTACTATCTCAAGTCCCCCACATACATCTTGCTGTTTCATAATGCATATCTAAATAATATAAATGAAATAACATTTTATAATGTCAGACCAGGGACCAAATTTTGCTGTTACAATAAGACTATACTTCAGTTACAGGTTTTGCAAAAAAGGGAAAATTGACAAGCATGCAGTCAAGGGTCAATGAGGCAATGCACGTACATTATATTTTAAGGAGTTTTCCTGCACCCTAAATTTTCCTGATCAAGTATGTTCCCATTTTCCTAGGCTGGAAGTCACCTCACATGCTTCACATTTCACAGAACTCCCAGAGCAGAAACTTGCTGTGTAGATCTCTCCTGTGACTCTTGTCATGTGTTAGTTCTATGAATGCTATTTGTTACCTCTCCTAGGAGTGGGCTCTGCCTGATTTATGTTTGTATCACCTTATTATCTTCTGTCTTGTAGCTACTCAGTAAATATTTGAATTAAAGTTTGAATTGATTAATGTATGCTGGAAACAATAAGTTAGATTCTCCTAGGAAATAAACTGCTCAGGAAAGTGATTTTAGACTTATTTAGAAGCTTCAGCAACTCTACTGGGGGCTTGTATTTGGATCAAATAATCTGGGCTTTAGTGTAAACCTAACAGTTAATATCAGAGCAGTGCTTGCGTGGAAAAAAATCAATGAATACAAACACCATGTGATTACTTCACGTATAGTAAAAATTAGCATAAATGTGCCATGCACTGTGTGAAACTTCACAGATATTTTATATTTGTCACCTGAGTTCCCACAATAACCCTCTGTGGTAGATAATTTTATTACCTGTTTTCACTAATGAAAATCAAAGGAATAGGGCACTCACACAGTTAACCAGTAAAGTCTGATTTTATACTTGAGTAGTTTACTCTAAACTGTATTCTTAATTCATATGAGAAACTGCTTCATGTCTCCATTCAGGTGAGATAATTTAAGGCAGTGTAATGAACAAATTTTTATATTATCTACTTTTTGAATCTGTATTTTAGTGTGGTTTGAAATGTAAGTGCTGTCAAACCTGTGTTTTCAAGCATGTTTTTGCTTGGGACAAAATTAAAATGGATAGTAGTGTTGGTCCTGAGTTGTTTTAAAGAAACAAATGAAGTAAAGAGTAATATAGGAGGTATTTGGCTACAGCAACAGTCATGAGGTAGTTTGTGAGAGATTGAAGGCTCAGAAATCTTATTTGCTAAGAAATATTCTGGAAAACTACTGTTGACATTTAAACTGGGAACACATTTCTTTCCTTCCTGATACATAAAATAAATAACATTAAAGAGTGGGGTAATTTTATACAGGATATAATTATGTATTGTAGTGTGCATGTCTTATTATTTGTATAATTATACTATGTTGATATATACACATTTTAATGAAATTTAGTGATAAAAATGCAGTTCCTTTAATGATGTACTAAACAAATTTCTCAAAGAGAGTTACAGATTTATCTACATCATATGGAGAAGGAGTTTATTGGGAAGTTTGAGAATATCAAGTTATATATCAAATTAAGGGGAAAATAGAATGCTACATGAAGAAGGAAAACAATGTAGGTGGAAAATGAAGATGAAAAAAATCATGACTGTTTTTTCAGATGCTTTCCTCATGCAGTTCAGTCAATTCAAGTTAAAATAAAACATCTAGCTTAAAGCTCTCTTTGACTCAAGTAGAATCCGAAAACTGAAGTTCAGTTTCTATCTTTGCTTTTTCTCGCCCACCTACACAATCAATATGTAGCATATAAGGTTAGACTATATATGCCCTATATAAAAATCCAAAATAAATAAGTTAACAAAAACTAATGACAAATAATGGTGATATTGCTTGTGGTACTCAGCCATCTTTTGGCTTTCCTGAACTAATCACCATGGGGTTATTTTTAAATTAGGGTCTTTGCATAAAATTGTGTGTGTGACTATTTTATAATTGACATTGACTTAAGCTATTTTCTTCCACCCCTGCAAGAATTTGCTCAAATAAGCCAGAGACTTGTTACCATTATACCTAATAACTCTATGTATTGGTTGAACTTTTTGTTTTCAGACATATTAAACAGCATCATCAATAAAATGAATATAATTATTTTGTTTGTTTTTAAAGCATCTCGTGCTTAAGCTGTTTTGAATGACTCTTTTGTGCCAGCCGTGAAGGCGATGTTCAGGCAAGCCTGCGCAGTTTCATTACAGCCACTAATCTCAGTGGCTCCAAGTGCCATTCGCTTTTCTCTGTATTTACAAATTGACTCTAATAAACTAGATCCTCTGCACCTGTGGGACTCTGCCAACCCCCAACACAGATGTTACCCCATATCCCATCAGGCTGCAAAGCTAGACTGCAGGCAGCAACAAGCCCACTTGGCAGGGACAACTTCCCAGCTGGCAGTCTGGGACACCCTCTTCTTTGGCCTTTTCTTCCCAGTAATGGTGTCCCCCCCAGGTCCAACATGCCTGTACATTCATTAATTTCTTCCCATCAATTTATGTTCTCAAGAAACATGAACAATTGATGTTCTGTGATCAAAGCAATTATAGCAAGTTGTTAAATGTTTGATAATTTAATACTTCCTCTCCTGGGGTTATTTACACTTCAACAAGTTAAAAGCCTAATCTGAAAGAAAAACTCTCAGAGGGCTGAATTTATAACATCAATAAGCCAATAGGGTAGTGTTTTTGAGATTTTGTTAATACCCTTGGAATCACTGTAGGTCTATTTCAACCATGTAATGGCATTCTCTGTAAGTTGACCGTATCACTTCTAATGCACAGAATTTCCAGATGCCTAAGGTAGAAAGAAGCAGCACATAGAGTAATAGAGGGTAATCATAAAAAAATAAAATTTAAAAATCCAAAACATTTAAAAGCTCACAGGATTTTGCAGAGACTCATATGAAGTACAAAGTTCAAATCCTAAGGCATTTGGACTCAAAAGCTCATAGTTTCTCATTTCCAATTGAGTTTTGAAGACAGTTGTTCAAAAAGAGTTGTACATACAACTACTATAATAATATATAACATCTAGTCTAAGATTGCGTGCAATAAATAAAATGGTGAAGAGGGCAGTCTGAATCCCTATCTTCAAAGAGCACCTGGTCACAATACATTATAAATATTTGTTTGCGTATTTATCCTCTGGCCTATACAGGAAGACACTTTAAGGCAGAAATATTTCTTGTTCAGCCATTTTTCTAGAACCCATAGCACAGTTTATAGTAAATCTAACTCTAAATAAATAATTGTAGGATAAAATTTAGAAAAGTTTTCCATGGGACCAAAATAAAAACCATCAGATTGTACTCTTTGATTAGTAAAATTTAATGGTTTTGAAGGGAGTTAGGTAAGAAGAGAGGTTGGAGTAGGGATTATTATAAAACTAACAATAAAACTATGTTTTCTCAAATGACAGAAACAACTTTGTCCTAAAAATTAGTTATGTTTTGTTCCACTTTCTTTCATCCAGATATAATAAGAGAGATTTGGGGTCTCCCTGGTAGCTCAGGGATTAAAGTATGAGAGCTATCAAGCTCTTGCCAGCCAACTGTGACATGAGTTCCATTGGCCTGGGAGCTAACCTACATGGTGCAGCAGACCTCTCCTTTCTCACCAGCTGCTCCCCTCAGGAGTCAGTCAGTCTTCTGTTCTGCTCCCCACTTTTAGTGAATTCTCTCACCCCCTGCATCCCTGGCATACACCTCAGTTCTTTTATGAATAAATAAATCTTTTTAAAAAGAAGAAGAAAGATTTAAAAATGAGTAAGCAAGTGCCTTCATCCATTAGGAATGCTATAGAAACAGACTGGGTGACTTACAAACAACACAAATTTATTTCTCCTGTTTCTAAAAGCTGTATGTCTGAGACCACTAGTATGGTCAGGTAAGAGCCCTTTTCTCAACCACAGGCTTCTGATGGTAGTAGGGGCTAGGGAATAATGTGGGGTCTTTTTTTATGAACACCAATCCTCATCATGAGAACTGTACCCTCTTAAATGAGGAGGAGTATTTCCCAAAGGTCTTCTCCTAATATCACCACATTGGTGTAGGGTAAATGGAAATGTTATCAGGCTTTTCCACCCTCCCACCATTGATGTGATGATGAACACCTAAGGTCCTGTATGCATGCCTAAGTGGGCATGTGCAAGTGAGTGCACCTGGATTAAGACACTGGGCATAGAGGGGTGGTGTCATGAGGATGACAGCAGAGAGCAGAAGAGAAGGAGAAGAACAGGGAGAGAGAAGAGAATAAGAAGAAGTGGCAGCAGCAACCTAAAGAGTGAAGATGAGCTGGGGGCTAGGAGGCCAGCCAGCCTCCTGGCACCCCCCAGCATCCCTGCCTGCTGTGTATCTGGTCACCTCTGACTCCTCCTTGACCCATCTGATCAGAATCATTGAGAACTTGCTCTGTGCTCTTCCTGGTACCAAAATTGGGCATTAGGATTTGTTTACAGATTTTTGAGAAATAATTGATGTACATCACACTGAGTTTAAGGTCTGTCATATGACAGCTTGATGTGTGTATGTATGTATGAAATGATCAATACCATATATTCAGTTAACATCCACTTTCTCATATAGATACATTAAAATGGAAAGATTGAAAAGGAAAAAACTTCTTGTGATGAAAACTCTTAGGATTTAATCCTTTCACAATAGTTCATAGGATTTTAACTTGCATTTTTGGAGTACAGAAACTTTGAGGCAACATTCTTACCACTGCCCCCACCTCCAAATTTATCTTTTTTGCATGTGAAATATACTCATTCTATTCCAAAGCCCCAAAAGTCTTGAAACAGTCCAGCATCAACTCAAAGTACTAAGTCCAAAATCTCACCTGAATATCTTTTAAATTAGATATGGATGAGACAATTCATCTTGGGACAAATTTCTCTCCAGCTATGAGTCTATATTATCAAACAGGTGATGTGCTCCCAAAATAAAATCATGAAACGTTGCCATTCCAAAAGGGAGAAATAGAAAATAAAATTGTAGCAGATTCAGAGCAAGCCAAAACCCTTAAGATCCCTCGGGCCATCTCCACCTACTCATTTTGCTAAGCAAGTGTGTGCAGCAGCTTGCAAGGTTTGGAGTTACTTGCTGATCACTCCCAGGTGCGATCACAGACAAATGGCTCCACACTGCAACCTCCCGTGTGATTGCAGTTGCAGGCCCATGTTTTGGAGAGTTCCACCCTTCAAAACCTAGGTGGAGTTAACCATGATGCTGTGCTTTATTAAACAAGGGTCCTACCCCATCTTTGGTCAGCACTATCCCCGAGGTTTTAGGCCAGTGTCGTCTCTTCTATTAAAACACAGGTGACAGGGGCCTCCCTTGGGAAGCAAGGGGTTAAGCAACACACTATGAAGCTATCCACAGCCACTGCAGCAGGAATTTGATCCTGGGCCAGGGAGGGGACCCACATGGCGCAGCAGACCTCTCCAGTCTCACCTGTTGCTCCCCTCAGCAGTGTATTTCAGCAGATCTGCCTGTTCTGTCCCCCACTCTGTTTCTGAGTCCTCTCACTACCCATGCCTCTGAGAAGTCAGAAAAAAAATCAGGATTGTGGGCCTCCCAGGTGGCTCAGGGGGTTGAGCGCCGCTCTGTGGGGCTTCCACACCCACTGCAGTGCGAGTTCGATCCCCACCCAGGGAGGGGACCCACATGGCGCAGCAGACCTCTCCTGCCTCGCCCGCTGCTCTCCTCAGCAGTGTATTTAAAAAAAAAAAAATCAGGATTGTGATTTTTCATTTTTCAGGTTGGTTCCCAAAAGGAGTTCATCCCATGTGTTTTTTTTGTTGGTTTTTTTTATGACTCACCCTTGTGGCTTTTTTTCCACTGGTCTTGAAATATCACATTTACAGCCAATTGCTATATGATCCCATCCTGCAAAAACTAAGCCTGACAACTTTCTGACATTTTTTCTATCCCCTTCATCCCCTTCAGTTCCAATTGTTTTCCTGCTTGGCTGGTTGATTAGGTCTTTAGTTCACACCCATACTAATCTTCTCATCAAAAGGTCACTTGTTCACACCATTATTGTTCCCTTCCAAACATGCCTTCATGTTCTTTTCAATATGGAAAGACAGAATTTCCAAAGATTTAAGTTCTGATTCCCTTTTGATTAATAATTCCATTTATTTCTCTCTTCTCTCATTTTACTATAAATATTTGTGAGAAACCAAGGTTCATATTCAGCACTTCATTTAGAAATAGCTACACTTTGTGAGTTGTTAATTAGCTTGACTATAGAATGTTTTAACTATGATATATAGGTATCAAATTATAATCTTTTTTTAAAGATTTATTTATTTATGCATACAAGCACTGGGGTACAGGCCAGAGGTGTGTGGGGGGGTGAGAGAATTCACCACAGAGAGTGGGGAGCAGAACAGGCAGATCAACTGAAGTACACTGCTGAGGGGAGCAGTGGGCACAGCAGGAGAGGTCTGCCGCGCCATGTGGGTCCCCTCCCTGGCTGGCAGCAGGGATGGAACTCGTGATGCAGTGGCTGCAGTTTGCTTCATAGTGCGTTGCTTAACCCACTGCGCCACCAGGGAGGCTCCAAATTATAATCTTTACAGTAAGTATAATATATAAATTTATTAAATAAAAGAATAGATAAAAGTATAAAGAAAAATAGTGGTTATAGCCAAATAGCAAATTTCTTTTTCAACAATTTTTATGAAACCCTTGGACAAAAACACAATTCAGCCAACTTCTTTTCCACTTTATAACAAGGATTGCCTTTTGTTATAGCAACACTCCCAGGTCTCCAAACTAATTTTCTGTTTTTAATCCATTTGGGTATCTTATCCAAAATAACACAGTTACATATTAAATATATAGACCAACTGAAAGCAAAGCTAACATAGGCCAAAATAAATGTAAAAGAATCAAAAAATATTTACATAGCTTTATTTTTTGTTTCTGTGATTGGTTTGCATTTTGGTAGGTTATCTTAAGATTCTAGTAGGCTGTCATATAAATTGATAACTCTTGCACTCAACACAATTTGCCACTGTGTGGACAACTGAATTAGAGGGTTTCCACAGTTACACATCTACAGGCAAACATAGTGTTTGATGATGAAAGTCTTTTTCCAAAATAAATGTGAGTGCTTTAACCTAAATCCTTTTAACTTAAAAACAACCTTCTCTTTTCCTCCATTTCCTGTCACTTCAGAAAAGAGACTTGAGAGAGAAGTTGTGTAGGCGGGTATGTGACAGGCCAGAGCAGAGTGGGGGTGAGATCAGTCTGTGGTACCCAGATTCATATGCCTGATTTGTTTTTTATGTTTCCAAAATCTGGGGAAAAGTTATCAAAATTGTCTGCAAGAGCTTTACACTAGATACCAAATAATTTCTGTGACTTCTAAAATATAAAGAAGTGTTTGGGAATTATTTTGTAAATTTTAAAATTTGGAATTTGGGGCAATAGATTGATTTTAAACAAGAGCTTATCATAATGTTACTATTATTCTTAGAGTTTTATGATTTTTTTCCAGACTCTACAATCAGCTGGAACACACTTCTTTTTCTAAAATGTTTTCAAAAGCGGAGATCGAGTCTGAACTAATATCATGTTCTGAAAAATATCCTGTAGGACAGACATTATTATTAGTATTGGACTGCACAAGGAGATGATTCTGCAAAATTGCCAAAATGATCTCTTTGCTGACAAGCTTGATTTTGAATCTAAAGTTGCAGGACACTAGATCATGAGTGGATTGCTGATGTCAACACAGTAGAACCTCCTTTATTTAAAAAATACACTTTGTGTTTAGTGAACTGTGACAAGCAAAATATTGAGAAACTTTAGCATTTGACTTAAAATCAGATTTGCATTGCTAACTTCTTCGAGTAACCACAGCAAATGTTAAAAAAAAAAATCTATACATTTTACTTTAGTAATATAAAGCAAAGATAGGGTCTACCTTCCCCTATATTACACTTTAACAGTGTTTTGGCATTTGCTATTAAATGGGTGATCAATAAATTGCAAATTTGAGGTTTTTGATGAGTTTCTTACTTTTGATTAAATCTAAAAAAAATATTTAAAAGACTTTTGAATAACATTTCTTTACTTTATCTAGTTAATGTGTCCAGGCCCTCCATCTTCATGATATTTTAGAAGTATACCTCACATATCTGAAAATTGCATTTCTAAATATTTCTGTACATGTCTATAAGCTAAGGAGTCTTCAAAAATATATAACTGTAATTTCATTATAATATTTGAAAAATTACCCATAGTTTTTTAAACAATATATAGAGAGTACATTATGCAATATATTTACTTGGTCTAGAATTCAAATTTGTGTTTGACGGGGAAGAAGCTGACATGATATAGTTTCCATACAGGTATTTGTCAACTCAATATTGAGTATAGACCTGGACTGACCATTCAGTATTGTCAAAGTTAGGGCCTCACAACTAATCTAGGCAATTATAATCCCTTGTTGACTAGTTATGAATCAATACTGTCCCCAAAAAGAAGAAAAGACATGGGTAAGAATTTTATTCAAATCTAGAGAATCAGATATAAATAAGTAACTTCCTATCTTCTGTATATACACTACCCAGATGAATTTCATATTTCTTAAAAAGTACATGCAATTTAATAAATATGTCAAAATAAAATTGGTAAAAAGGTATTATAAAAATCAAAAGATTAAAATAATTATTTTTGTATAGCTGTATTTTCATTGTGTTGCTAAGGTCCCACATTTAGACTATGAACTTACATGTGTCAGTGGCATTATAAATAGTACACTGTCCTCACCCAATTTATTTTTACCTTACATAGCAGTTAAACATCTAAAACACTACAAATTAACTTCTAAATTCATCTATATGTGCTCAAATATGCTCTAATAATTTCTCTCTTTTTCTTCAGCTGTATTTTTCCAAGATTTCAGTCTTGGAATATTTTTTGAGAAACTAATACTTGGTATAATTTAACAAGTATTCGTGGTATTGAATTTTCTTACTTTTTATTTCCTTCCTTTCTCCAGAATGTTCCAAATATAATTTATCAAAGTCCTTACTTCTTTTACCATATGTTATTCACATCCTGTCTGCTTGTTTAGCCACACCAAGTACAGGGCTTAATTATATCGGACTTTTGTAGCCTCATGAGCTTTTATATGCTTCAATTAGATTAAAGGTGATACTGACGGGGGTGGGGGTCCCAGGTGGCTCAGGGGTTAAAGACTCAGAGCTATCAAGTTGTCCCCCGCCACTGAGGCCTAAGTTCAATCTTGATACTTTGTGATTATGTGCTTTGTTGTCATTTGATATTGTTTAGAAACAAGTGGGAATCATTTTTTTTCTTATTTTTCTTAAATATATATAAGCATATGTGAGAATTTATAGGGCTGTACCTGAGAACAAATGTTTTCTCATTGGAAGGAAAATAATGTGTATTTCTATGATCTAATATAGGTGATTTTTCATAATTTCTTGTCCTTAATTAAACTAATATATGTTGTTGCTTTACAAGTTGTTGTATTTATAGATTATACTTATTGCATTTGCCATTATTTAATATTAAGAATACTGTCCAGTAACCTAACCAAGTCTGGTTTGTTAATCAAATTCAATAGAAATAATTTGCAAACATTAGCAGTTATAGAAAAACCTTGTGATTAAGGATTAGTATTTTTATTTAATTTTTCTGGACAAAGTTTTGACTTCCTTTTTGCAAAATGAAATTTTTATATTTAAAGTGAAATAGACTTACATTAAAACTTACATAAAACTTGAAGACCTAATAACCCATCCTGAAAAATGCTTCCAGAAGTTAATGTGTGAGCAAACTGGATAGTTGTGAGTTTATTTAATATATAAGACATGAAAGAATTTTGAATTCATTCAAATTTAAAGACTGTAGATATTTTTCTTGCCATTTTCAAAATCCAGACGAGTGTATTAGTATTTGTTCTTTAACTCACAATGTATGAATTATATTGAATCATAGAATTCTAAAAAGTATCTCAATTAGAAAATCATAACATCATTTTTTTAGAGCATTTAAAGAACTCTGGTGTTTTCATGTGTATTCAAACTATTCAAAATATGACTATCTCTATTGTCTTTATCCTTGAAACAATAAGGATCTTTATAAACAATAAGGATCTAGAATAATGTTGTAGCGTTCATACTCATTTCAATCAAAAGCATTTTTCTAAAACCTTCTCATTTTTTGTTTAATCTTTTTTATTGCAAATTGCACTGCTATATGTTTATGATGTCTCAGGACAGACAGAGGTAAATTTTATTTTAAAATTTCAAAACTAGGTTCCTATATAAGGAATTTTTAAAAATTAAATTAAAAAAGTAAAACCAAAAATTAAAAACAAAAAGATTAATGAAGCCCATAAAACATTTAAACAGTTAGAAATCAATACTTTATCTTCTGCAGCATGTAAGAGCAAACATTTCTATTTTCCTTGGAATCAACTGACTTCTTTGTAAACTTACTGTGTGAAATATTGTTTTATTTTCTAGTTCAGTCATTTCTGACACTTGACAGAGTGTTACTTGTTGAGAGGGTTTGCAATATATTGAGCCTATATCAGGAAAAGGAAGAAAATATTTCTTTAAAGGTTCTTAACCTAAGACTACAAGTTGAAAGATAAAATATATTTATCCTAAAATTTCTAAAGAATGTAAAAGCTTTATCCTATCATTTATTTATTTTAACATTACATTAAACACACACTCATCTTGAGAAAGCAAGCAGAATATATTTTAATTAAAAATTTAAGATAAGTATCTTATTTTTCAATGTACAAATTCATTGTTTACCCTGTCCAAATTTGGTCTACCTTAGCTTAAATTGTTTAATTATATCAAAGTGAACAGAGGACAGAACCAGAAATAAATGCTCATTTCCAGTTATTGAATCCTGAGCTGTGCCTCCTCTTAGTTTTTCTTATTGATTTTTTTCACAGGACTGTAAACGTATATGCACATAGCAGAGTATTGTAGGTTTACAGTGAGGAGAATGCAAAATAATATGTCTGTTTATTTTTAAGAGGATATGTCCTTTCACCAAAATGTATGCTTTCCAATGTCCTTATTTTCTCTTTTTGCTTTTGGTCCTTTTGCAATCTTGCAGGATACTTTTTTTTTTTTTTTCTCCTGCCCTTATTATTTCTAAAGAGGATAGGTCGCACAACTGAACACAAAAGATATGCTGAATGCATCCGGGCTGCAGATGTCACAAATATTTGTAGCTTATTCTGTGTTTCCTTTGCCTCTGGAAATAGCAATTTTTCTTGATGTTTCGATAGCTGTGGATGGAAAAAGGTAACTAATGTCTTAAAGAAAAAGTGCAAAGGACAGAGACAAAATATGGAAAAGGGTAATTCCTTTTCAAAGGATGCACATATTAGTTTTTCTTCTATTTTTCATGATAATTCACTATGAAAATGAAGACTTTTTTTCTCTATCCATGTTACTTTGCTTATTTCAAATAATAATAAGCTGTTCAGACTCTAACTTTTGACTAACATGGTATTCTTTCCCTATTTATTTTTGGAATGATTTTTATGAAAAGAGTTGAATTACTTTTCTATTAATATGTTGGACAAATTAAATAATCTCCCCAATCTGATTGCATACTCTGACCAGTTTGCAGCAAGAATAATACATTCAGGAATATCATATTAATTCTCCTTTCTTTTTCTCACTCTTGCTTTCTTTCTTATAGATTTCTGGACCCATTAAGAATTTCACTGGCTGCAGAAAAGTTGTAGAAATTAATAACCAGGGATCTTTCATCCCATCCAAGACAGTGAAAAAGGGTTCATATTAGTCATTTCAGGTAAAATACAACTAATGTGTTTTTAAATAATTATTCAAATAACTATAAAGGAAGGTAACGTTTCCATTTGAAGTAATTTAATAGAAACTAAACTGTATTCCCTCCATTTTGTTTTTTCTTCACACTTCACATTCAACTTTACTTTCTACATATACACACACATAGTGTTATATGTATATACGTGAGCATGCAGTCTCCAAAATATAACTAATATAAAATTTAGAGGTGGAGATCAGAAAAAAGGAGTCATGTATATCACAGCATAAAAAGGCAAAAATATGAAATATTGAATTAGCCATCCTTGGTCTTAGAAATCCCTTGACCATTCCTGCCTCACATCAAATATATACAGATATGTAGAAAGACATATACACATACGTATATATATATATATAAGCTATTTGGCTAACATTGGTTTACAACACTGTATATGATTTAGAGATATAGATCAGGTATATGTTACACCACATCCACCACCAAGACACCCATTGTCCTTTACTTTAACCACCATTTCTTAAAGATCTGTTTTTGGCCTCAATTGCAACCTAATTCTAAGTTATGTGCTCTCTCCAGGACCTGTTCTCATCTCATGTTCTCAGAACCCTCAATCCTTATTCTAGAAACTCATTTTTTTTTCTATCATATTAAGAATAGAAATTAACTTTTATAATATATTTTTTAACTCTGGACCATGCTCTGTACATAAATTTTCACAATTGAAGTTTTACCATAGTATTAGACCAAGGTCAATTATTCCCCTAGAACTAATTCCAAATGTTTTTCTTTTTTACCATACAGATTTGATCACACAAAAATGCTTATATACATTTTTATCATACAAAGTATAAACATGGTTAAGATACAATGACAGAAATATTGCTTCTGCTGGGTTATACAGATTGGTACTGGAGAGCTTAACTGCAAGTTTTGTGGAAACAGAATTGAATTAAATTGATGCATTTCTCTGGTAGAGGAACTGACAATTAGATATACCAAGTTTCAAAGTTTAGCTCTGCTGTTATTATCAATATAACCTTTTTATACATTATTATATATTGGCAAAGTTATTTAACTGCTCTGTACGTTAGTTTCCAGACCTAGAAAATACGGCAATATTAATGGTATCAAAGTTGGCCTGAGAATTGAATGAAATTGTAAATAAGTAATGCTGTTAATAAATCTGGACACAGGAAGTGCTTTCCAACTTGGTAATTAGAATTAGTTAACCATCTTCACATATATTTATTTCACCATCTACCAATCAACTAGACTAATCATCTAAGAAGAATAATGTTATCCATGAGAAGATCAAATATTCTATCTTCATTTCTTAAAATGCAATGGTACATTAATATAATTGTAATTATACATTACAAAATAAATGCAATTATACAGTAAAATAAATAAGAATAGATGCAAAGACAAGCGCAAAGAACAGCTTTGAAATTCTTTTGTTTTATTACACTATCAATTGAGTTTACTTCTATTCAAAATTAACTTTTCCTGCAGCATAAGTTTTTTAAGCTGAAATATATTTCATTTTCCTGTACTGTATAAATTTTCCAGTGTTCTATTCCTGTCTCATTCAAGTCTTTGTGCATTGTATGATTTCCTTGACAATTGAAAGATATCAATATTTATATTTTAAAGTCTATTTTAATACTTGGGAAGTGAAACATTCAGCAAAAGAAGCTATTTCTAATTTTGCAATGAAATGAACATTGTTAGACTTTACTTACAAATATAACCAGATATAGTAGAATTTGATATGAATCTTCTTCAAATGTTACTATTTGTGGGTCTAGTAATACATATCATGTCTTATTGTAAAAAATAGAAGCATTGTTCTTTTTCAAAAAATAGCATTCATGATAGTATTCATGATTAATGATGACTCTGCTAAGAATTAACTCATGTTCAAAACCATGGTGAAAGAGTAAGGGTCATATACTTCAGTCTCTTCAGACTATATACTCTAAAGTATGGTTCAGGAATATTTATTTTCAATTTCTATGACCATCTTTCAAAAGCATAGTATTGTTTTCAAAATAAAAGTTAAATTCTCTAATAAATTTGCAATATAGCAGTTCATACGCTCCCTCCATTATATTGAATTGCCTCATAAAAGTAATTGCATACCCCCTCCCAGATTGTTTAATCTCCTCCATCCCTCCTCCCTTGCATAAAAGTGTGGCTATTGAACTGGTCCTTAAGTGAATTGAAGTATTGTGTCTGACTTCTGGCCTGTGATGTTAAGGATTGCATTTGTTGTAATTTGCTGTATCAGGAGGACTAAAATGCTTTAAAATATGGTTGAAGATTTTAAAGTTTAGAAAAGCTGACTGTTTATAGAACTTCTCCCAAAAAGGAAATAAGAATATATAATTCTGCCAGCAACACAAGCCTATTAAGAGATATCAGCAAAATATAAAATGTACAGCACAGATCCATCTTCTCCAAGAACATTGTTCAGATGACTTCCAGGTAGTTGCTGTTAAGTTGATAGATAAAGCTATAAGAAGAGAAGGAAAACAAAAATAAATAAATAAAGCAGCATGAGAATTATGACAAGGGAATATCAATAGTATAATGTAGTATTACAAACACAGACTAGACTAGATGCATATAGATCATTGCTTTCTAAATATCAATAGATGTGTATTATTAAGAAAATGACAAGCTGGATTTTTAGAAATCTGCAGCTATAAAATATCTGTTGGGCCCTAAATTTAAACCAGCATGAAGCACTATGTGAAAACTCAGCCTGCACCAAGAGCACATACTGACTAAAAACTTACTTAAGGCACCAGGAAGTTTCTGTTTGCCCTTTAACATCTTTCCTTTTCTGTTTCAGGTTTCATTGTCTTTCTTTTAGCTTCCTCTGGCTCACCACTCCTGCATATCTGCATACTTATTCTTTAGATTTGCAATACTGTTAACTCCTGCTCTGTTGGGGGATATTTTTCCTAGTTTTGTTGAGAATTAATTAACATCGATCATTGATTTACATGTATTGTGAAATGATTGTCACAATAGGGTCACTTTACATATAGCTTACTAAATGGATACATGAAAGTGAAGAAGAAAAGAAAAATCATTTTTGTTATGAGAGCTCTTGGGATTTACTCTCTTAGCTTTGCTACAGATCACACACCAGTGTTAGTAATCATGGTGTATATTACATCTTACTTGTATTTACTCATCTTATAACTGGAAGTTAGTTTATCTTGAGTGCCTTCCTCTAATTCCCTTCCCTTCCACCATCCTCCTCTGGTAATTTCATATAGCATTTTTATTCCCTGACACTTCACTCAACAGAATGCCTTCAAGTTCCATCCATATTATCACAAATTATAGAATCTCCTCATTTTTTTGGCTGAATAGTATTTCATTATTTATATATTATAAGGTAGTATATATTTTATTTATAGCATATATATTTGTATATACACACTATAATTTCTTTACGATTTATTTTTATATTTATTTTTATACAAAAGAACTGGGGTGTAAGCCAGAGGTGTGGGGGTGAGAGAACTCACCAGAGACAAATTGGGGGGCAGAATAGGCAGATCTATTGAAATACACTGCTGAGGGGAGCAGCAGACGAGACAGGAGAGATATGCTGCATTCTAAGTAGATGAGCTCCCTGGCTGGTGTTAGAACCCATGATGCAGTGGCCCTGGATTGCTTGATAGCACTGAAACTTTAACCCCTGTGCCACCATTGAGGCCCAGACTGTAATTTCTTTATACATCCATCCATTTGTGAACACGTAGTTTATTTCAGTAGCTTGACTATTATAAATCATACTGCTATGAATATGGACTTAGATAAATATTGAGAAATATTTTGAGTTATTTAGTAGTTGTAATAATTCATAAACCCACCAAACAATACACAGGGCTCCCTTTTCTCTCCATCCATGCCTGCATTTGTGATCTCTTGTCTTTTAATAATGGCCATTCTGACCGGTGTGAGGTGATATCTCATTGTGGTTCTAATGTGTATCACTCTAATAATGAGTGATGTTGAGCATCTTATGTATCTGTAGACCTTTCTTTTCTTTTCTTTGGAAGATGTCTGTTCAAGTCCTTTGCCCATTTTTAAAAATTGGATTGTTTGTATTTCAGTGTTCTTCATATATTTTGAATGTTAAACTCTTCTCAGATATATGGTTTGCAAATATTTTCTCCCATTCCATAGGTTCTTTTTATTTTGTTGATGTTTTCAATTGTTGGTCACAAGCTTTTAAGCTTGATGTAGTACCACTTATTTTTTTTATTTTGTTTCTTCTGTTTTAGATATTTATGATGTAGGTACTGAGATAAATAAAGAAGAGTTCCTGTCATTTTGGAACTCAGAAGTATATTCAGGAGAGAACATATCAACAGACAATTAAAATAAAAGTGTCCATTACAATGATATAAATACTTCGTTGGTTGCCATAGAGTGACTGCGATTAATAGAAAGATATCAACAAGCATAGCAAAAGTTATTTAGAATAGGTACAAGGGATGACTGAATGGCACAGTTATCAATATTGGGCTCAGTGCAATCAGAGAGACAAATGCCCTGGTCCTTAATTCCAAAGAAAACATTCAGCAATGACATATACTACTGCATTCAACCATTTTTATTATATCTTGTGTATATTTCACATTAACTTCTATATTTTCCTAAATTCCTCATTTGATTCATGTATTTTATAAAGGAACACTTCTTCAACAATGCCTTTTTTTACCCAGTTCAAATAAATTAATTAGGTAAGAAGGGATCAAGAGCAATGAAGTGGATTGAAAGTTTTCTCAGTTCACTCATAAGATGATGATATGTTGACTTAGAATGGTGCTCCTGTTACTATGTATGCTTCAGGAACAAATTACTCCAAGATGTGCTCATGTGAAAAAAATCATCCATAATGTTTATGAATTCTGTGGGTCAGAAACCCCAACAGAACACAACAGGGATGACTATTTCTCTCACACATTTAGAAAGGAACTCAGCTGGAAGACTTGAATGCTGGCACCTGGAGTTGTCTAAAGACAGTCCCTCATCTGTCTAGAGATTGATTCTAAGTTGATTGTAAGTTAATTTTTGTATTAAAGTTAATACCTATTTCAAGTATAAAGTAAATTTACTATATTTTCACTAGTGCGAGGCTTTTCATCAAGTAGTAGACATTGAAAACATACCACAGATTGCTACTGATTTGGAAGTATCTAGCATAGAAAAGAAAACTCATTGCAGAATTGCTGTGTAAATATCTATATTAAATCTGTTCTAAAATCTTTGCAAATATGAATGCCTATTAGTTTTTTAACCTCAGGCTCAAGGTATATAGTTGGATGATTCTGATTAGTTATGCATTGGCTAATTGAAATGAATTTATTGAGGACAATGTATATAATCAGTTCCTTTATTTCTTATTACACATTAGTGATTTTCAGTTTTGTTTGTGTGCCAACCCAGACATCAGGATAGAAACGTGTCTCCACTATGGTTTTGTCTCCAACATCAAATGCAATTATAGCCAATCTGTATTCTTTTACCCTGTTCCTTTATGAAGTCAGTAAGTTCTATCAACTGTATCCCTTAAAAATATATCAACACCATTCCAACTATTCCATATTCAAGGCCAGTGCCCTAGTATACAAGATTATCATGCAAAATTCTTCCATCTTTTTTGTTTCCATATTATCCCCCTGAACATTTCCTTTATATACATCTTTGTTAGAATAGTCCATCTAAATTGAAAATTATGTCAGAGGCACAATAGTTAATGGGAAAATTTTGAATTATTCAAATGGTAGTAGATTATGTCTTTTATGATCTATCCATGGACTGAAATAAGAGATGTTACTCAATTATTAATAGAATTCCAATTTTAAGTTAGAAGAATTTTGATCACTGAAAGTCACCTCTATTTTGTTTTGAAAATATCAACTTAACATTTCTTAGTGTTTTACATACGAGTGATAAGCTAAACTTGCATATAAATTTTAAAGATTCTGTCAGTCTGCACTATAAATAGTTGCATGGATCGATTTTCTAGATATTAGTTTAGATTTTGATAGGTATTCATAATCCACACATAATGATTTCAATTACACAAGTTTTTCTTAAGGTATTTTTAAATATACTTTTCAAATCTCTGACAGCTGATCTTGATGTTTGTATTTGGCTCTCACCTTGACAGTCCTCATTTCTCACAGTTTAGTAGTATACATGTGGTTACTTACCTTTGGGATTGTTTTGAACTGCCACTGTTTTTGAGGTTCTTTATCTTTAAAAGATGCCTTAAGTTAAAGAGTTTACATAATGCTCAGAGTCTTCTGATTAGAGATTAACTGAACATAGCAATGGCAGTCAATTAAAAGATTGGAGTGCCCAGGTATCAACTATACCATTTTTGTTTATTTTTAATCTTAAGGCAGAATACTTTAAATAATTCCATAACAATAACATATATTGTCCTTCATGAGACCTTTACTGTAAAATTTAATGAAAACACTCCTATCCACAACCATACTTAGTTGCTGCAGAAAGACAGATATTCTTACCAACAAAAGAAACATTCATTTCCAAAAACTGCATATAAATATTTTATACAGTTACCTAATTTTCTCAAGGTTTAAATTGATTATAAATAGTTTATGTGCTTTTTCTGTATCTGAAACCTGCAGAACTCTTTAATGAAATCTTGCTTAAGTCTTCCTCGCGACACTAACTAGATACACAGTACAGCAGTGCCCCCTAGAGCTAGGTGACTCCACAAATTAACACTTTTTCTCATTCTATTGGATTAGAACTTCAGAAGCAGTGATTAATGTTCACAGACTTTGTTTCCTGTAATTGAGAAACAATAAATGACAACTAGAGCATCATGTTCTTTGTTCATAGCAACAAAAAAAAAGCATTTTATGTAAAATGCTTTTTCTATTGATCAGCGTTATGTACAAATATGACCATACAAACATATGTAGAATTTTCCTTTAAGCATAGGACTTAGATTTCCCTTCATTCCTATTTATTAATGAATTTATATACCTATAAAATTGATTTAAATAGTCAAGCATATTTATATGTTTATAAATATTATAACATTGCATATAGTCTATGTAAGAAATCATAAGGATAATAGAATTTTTAACCTAGAAAATACCCTAAGAGATCATCTAGGCCAACGCGTTCATTTCCTCATCTGAGAGAGGATAACTTGCCTACCTGCAGTCACACAATCTGGTTCACAATAAAGCTAAGGCAGTATGTTTGTGTATAGGATAATCAACAATTAAAAATATCAATTAATCACCAAAAATCACTGTTATAAATGTTTATCTAGCGCTTGATAATACTTTCATTTATATCAACAGTGAATATGTTCCTAATTTCTTTACTAAATACTATTCATGGTTTATGAATGAACCCTTATGCCAAATCTACCAATAGGTATGATGATAGATATCACTTAGAATGAACTACAATTTACACAAAAGACAGAACAGTATAATTTGTATATTTATTAAAAATTAAAAGAATGCCATAATTGGGAAAAATGTAAATCTTTTCTTTCTCTACAAACTACTGTATCCAGTTAATCACGCCCTAGGTTCTAGAGCAACAAAGAAAAATAAAATAAATGAGTAAGTGATTTAATTACAGGCCTAAACATCTTCAACATTTGGCATGATATAATTGTAAAACATGAACTATAACTTTAAACATGTGAACGTTCTGCCCTGGATAGGGGAATGCAAGTCACCTACACTGTACAGAAAGCAAGAATGAAGAAAAGAAAAACAAAAGGCAGAGGGGGAATGAAAAAGGATATCGTGATGCCCTTTCTTGGATGTAGTGGTAGAGAGTAAATCTAGTAAGACCAAAAGTTATATAGTCAGTATTGTCAATGGTAAGGACCAATTACCAGCTAGAAAAATAATCACCTATCCCTCCTGGTGCTGCCTGTAATACAGTGACATGTACCTGGCAGTCAAAAACTTTCAAACTTATGAAACAGACCTAGCATCCACATCCCTGTGCTCTTTCCTAAGGCAGGTATTCATCATATGCCCCCTGCCCTCATCTGCAGGGAGAGAGTGCTCTAGTGAAGTGCGAGAAGTAGCCTAGTAAATAGAATTTGGCAATGTTTACATATGTGACCTTTTTTTCTCAACTCTAATTCTAATTTTTTTGTTAAGAAAAAAGATATTTGTTTTGTCTTTAGGCTGATGTAATCTTCATGCTTGTGTTTAGAATGCATCTCTTCCCTTTGGGAATCAGCAGTGTATGGATCACAAACATTCTTACTGCAGAGTAAAACTGGCAACGTTCTTCTTAAAATTACCTCAGTCATTAATGTTTCTTTATATTTAGTGTGTTTTTTTTTAAAAAAGACAAAAGTTAATAAATGTATATGAAGTCATAGTGTTACATTTTGCAAGAAAAAAATAAATATGATTCTTAAATACATGGTACTAGAAAAATTATAAGGCAAGCATAAAAGTTTAGACAATGATAACAGAATGTGAGAAACTTGGTTTTTGTAACAGGAAAGATTTGTAAATAAGAGCGTCTGATCACCTTACATATATTAAATTTTCTAACAGTGTTGAAAGCAGAGCAATAATTTTTTAAAAATAAAATCAGTTTTTCATATCCATATTGTTAAGAATAATTTCAACTTTCAGGCAATGAAATATTTTATTTTTTGTGTTGTTTCTAAATTACAGTAAACTAACAATATTGTTTCCTTGGAGTGATTAATATTCTAATTAAATGAAAGTATCTGAAAGTCCTAAAATCTATTGCTTAAATTATATTAAATTCAAAGGTACAATAATTGTCATGTCCTAGATCTTATAACTATATTTTTTCAAATAAAACTTCTTAAAGGCACTTGATTGAGAGATATACTATTAATATTTGATGTTGGTCACATCCCAACAAGTGTAATACAACACACTTTTAGTCACTTGCAAGAGCAATACACACCTCAACTGTCATTCATGAATTGGTGTAGTACTTAGCAGTAAAACTGAACTATCCACCAACCTCAGAAATACTAAAGAATCTTTGCCAGTTGGCCATCTACAGACTGTGCTTAAAGATTTTCTATGAAGTTTACTACCTCATCAACCAACCAATTATGTTTTTCAACTGCTATGAAACCTATAATGCTTTTATGCTAAAATCCCCAGCTACATCTTCTCTGATTAAATATAATTGTTTTACCAGCCTTTCAACTTCTTAAGGATAACTAAGGCTGTGCAAAATATTTTCAAGCTGATTATCAGTAGTTCCTATTCTTAAATAATATGATTTCTGGATTCTTCTGGATTCTTTTTCCTTCTCTAGACTTGGTCTGCTCATCATTTATTATTTAGAGTTGGCTCCAGAACTATTTGAAACATTTTCAAATGTGATCTGAAAAATATGGATGTTGTTTGCTTAGAATTCAGTCTGAGAATGTATTAGAATGTTTGAGTCTACCCAAACACTTTGTTTCCCATCTTCTTTGACTATTCAGTCAGGTATTTAGATATATCCGTAGCTTATTTCAATACCTCAAGTTATATCTGGCACTTCAATTCTGCTTTATGGTGTTTAGAATAAACTTTCCATTTTGAATTTTATTTGGGTGGCAGGAATTAGGAGAGAGTTTGTATTCAGTTCAGTACACCAGTAAGTCAAATAACCCAACACCTTTGTGTGAACATTGTGAACTTTGGAAGATTTCTGTGGCAGGTTTTGATAGGTGCCAATATGGTCATAGAAATATCTCAAAAATGTTACCATGGAACATATTCTTTTGACTTATATAGAGTTTGAAAAAAGACTACCTCAATAAATTAGCTGCCATATGTTTTCAAACATAGTAAATTTTCTTTAATTGATTATGGAATTGTTTCACATGCAGAGTATCTACATAATTATTTCCAATTTTAGAATTGTTAATAAGCTAATCTTGTGACAATATTGGAATAAGCCAGACTATTAAGGCCAACTGTAGGTTTTGACAATAAAACTATATTTTTATCTAAGAGAAATGTGTATCTTCCTATGTTCTGTGGTAAGTAGTTATTATACTTATTGAGTCAATATTAGCATTTCAGGTCTTTGAATCACACATATACTCAAAAATATATTTTCACCATTGCTGAACCTTTTGAAATCTATTTTGGTAAATGTCCAGAATACCAATATTTTATTTATATTAGGACAATAATGTGACTTACATAGTCTGTCTCAATATTCTCATAATTTCCTTTTTAGCAAATTATTCTTTATGGCTTCAGTTTAAATCAGGGAACAGTTTCCTCAATTGCTGCTGGATTTATTTATTAATCAAAAATAATGGTTTGAGTTAGATTGAATTAACGTGGGTTTTTGCATAAACAAGTTTGAATTGTGATGAAACTTATTTTTATGGTAAAATTGGAATAGGTAGAATTGAGTAAAATGGTCATAACAAAAATTCTGATTTATGCAGGGGAATGGTAAATGGTGAGACTGTATTTCCAAGAGCACAGAAAGTCTTTCAAGGGCATTAAATTATATTGCTTGAATGTTTAGGTAAGTATTTTAGAAACTTAGAACCATCTAACATTAAAGCTTCAGTCTAATAATCAAGCTATCAACCACAAAGTTAACACAAAACAAATTCAAGGTGTGTCTAAAGACCACAGCTAACCTTAAAACATTCAGGAAAAAAAAGCCTTTATCCTGATTATGGGCAAGAGTGTAAAGGCATTTTCAAGGGCAGTGTTGTATAAGAAAGATAACAAGATGTATTTGTTTAAAAATTAATATTTCAATTGAACTGTATCTGTTAAAGTAATAAGCTTTGAAAGGAGATTGATATGTGTGTATTTATATTTGACTCTGATTTCATCAAGGTGTAGACAATGTATAAAGAGACTGAAAGTTTCCCCAAATTGAATAGAAATGCCCAGAACTAGATGTCTAAATACATCAAGACTTTTGCACATACCACCATGCAGGCAGCTGAAATTAAACAAAAATAAATGCTCAAAAGAATATCCTATCAGAGTTTAAAATATGAATTAATACCAATTGCACACTGCTTATTAAGTAGTTAGTAGGCTCACCATTTTACAATTATAGTTTAAAAGTAAAATATATATCAGATATAGATGTACAGCTACATTATCAGTTATTACATGTTATACTAGTCTATCACTACTCCTTACTCTGCCATTTTGTTTTCCAATTGTTGTACCTACATTTTCATATAAATCTGCTTCATTTTCATTAAATTTTAGCAATAAATTATATAGATTTTACTAACCATTTATTCATTGACACTTTTAATTTTATGTATCTATTTATTTTATAATCACATTATTTTTATTGAGGTAATATCGGCTTACTGTGCTGTGTATGATTTAGGGATATATGTGCACAACTTTTCAGAAGTATGTTACCAGGCCATACCCACCACCAAAGTGCTAATGATCCTTCTCCATACTTTACTGGATCCCCTCCCCTATTTACTCCCCACCTGCCAAACTCTCCTTCTGGCATCCTCAACTGTGCAGTCCAGGGTTTGTTTTAATTTCTGAATCTTTGTTTTGTTACTTTTTTATTCCACATCTGAGTAAGGTATTTGTCTTCTTCTGACTTACTTTGTTTAGATAATTTCTACTAACTCCATTCAACTGTTTTAAATGGTAATATTTCATCCTTTTTTATATATTAGTAGTATTCCAACGTGTATATATAGTACATTTTCTTTATCTATTCATCTGTCACTAGGTACTAAGGTTCTTTCCATACCTTGACTGTTATAAATAGTCACACATTTAACTTTTTTATTGAACAGTTAGATTAAATATCTGCTTCTTCTTACTTCTCAATACACCACCCCAAAAAATTATAACTATAATGTCTGCAGTCTTCACCATTATCTCTTTTTTACCCAATTTAGTTGTTGGTACTGTATTTCAGAAAAAGTTATGAGAATATACACAACTTATTATATACTCTCTTCAGTAGAACTCACAATACATTTAAATGAAAAACATAGAGCAAAGTATTAACTTTGCTGCAGTGAACCAAGCACACAGAATAGCCCATGGGAAATTGCACGTAAATAGCGCTATTGTTCTCTTTAGAAATGGTCAAAGAAAAAATGTAAAGTTATAGCTAAGGCAAGAGTTATGGCAAATACTAAGGCTATGTTTAGCACTATGCACTCACTGTTCATCCAATAAACTAGATAACAAAGGATGTCAATTGAAATTAATTGCCTAGGAATAATTTTACTCAAATTAGGTTAATGCCATTCAATAAAGTAGGTTTTATTTTTAACTGTTGTAAAATATTATAGCAAGTTTAATAAAAATTATTTCTATTTCTATTCAAAATCAAGACAGGTTTGTTGTAACATACCCTAAAGATAAATGCCGTTAATAACTTGATAATGCCTTGCCTATATAAACACACTCTTGAATGTACTAAAACATTGATATTATTAAAAATATAACAGAGATCTGGTAGAAGAAATAATAGAATGTAAAGAAAAATCAATGCAATTTCAGAATTTAAAATAGCAAGTAACAGGAAAAAGTAAGAATGTGAAATGGTACTCTAAAAATAGCTATATATATTTGACAACAAATATGTATATCAACTGAAATCTTTAGATGTCCATATAGATACTATATATTCTAAAGCTTTTTTTCAGGCATGTATGTCCATTTATATGTCTAATTAGTAAAGTCTCTGAAATTCATTTTTGTTTATTCCTTTTATTAGTTGGTTCCTTCACTTTCGTTATTTTACAAAGATCAGCGATTACTAATTTTTCATTTCCAAATCATAAAAAAAAAATTAGTACTTTCCTTTAAAGAAATGAAATAGGTTGAATCAACCTAGATTTTTGAACATTTTCTATTTTTACTTTATTCCATGAAATAGATTTACCTTGCACTGGTTTAATCAGTCCCTTAACTCCATAGTATTTTTCTTTAATTCAGTTGTCCTTTATAATGTGAAACTATTCCACCTTAAACAGGAAAGTTTCCTCAGCCAAGCTCTCTAGTAAGTCAGTGCTGTTTCAAAGAGAAACTGTTTCTGACCATGATCTTACTGCCCTTTCATGGCTAGTTGGATGACCGTGAAAGTCACTCAGGCACAGTTCATACATATGTCAAAACATCACATTGTACAACTTAAATATGTACATTTTTTGTATGTCAATCATGCCTCAGTAAAACCAGAAGAAAACAATTAGCATACTTCTCTCTCAACACACCAAAAGAAATTTCCAGTTCTCTAATAGAAACCTCACATATGTTAAATTTTTTTTCTGTCGAAGAGAAATATATAAATATTGTGAAATGTTCTCATTTTCTTTTGTGTTAAATCAAATATAAATTATCTTTTGGAAAGAGCTGTCAGTATCTATAGAAGTCCTTGCTAGGGGCAATGGGGAACATGTATCAATTCCCACTCTTCCCAAGAGCAAGAAGAACTAAATCATGAAAAGACACCAAATACAAACTACTTAGCTAAAAGTAGGATTGTCTTTGCATAGCCTATAATACTGCCTCCCATCATTGTTCTCATTTTTGTAAACATCACTCCATTGTATTCAATTGCAGACTAGAAGCAGTTCTTAATTCCTCTCTTTCTTGTCTTCTAAGTTTTACTCATCAGCAGTGCTATGTGTTATACCACTAATACATGCTTCTAACCTATTCACTTTTTCTCATCATTTTCTTCTTAGTCTACTATACCATCAGCACTAATTGAAGCATTATAAATTCTAGCTGATCTTCTATTCCTTATATGATTCTGAATCTACTGCATAGAAATCCCTTTATAATATAGCATTTCAGATCTCATTGAGCATTGTATTTTGGAGTTAATTTCATGCAACATTTCCCCTCAAAAAATAAAAGATGGAATAAATAAATTTCATAGAAGCATGCAAAAAAACCTGTACTTGACTAAATATCTTTAGGTTCTTCAAAAATATAAATGTTCTACATATATATAACAGCACCTCATTTTTTTTCAGCAGCCCCAAGAGTATAGTCTAAATAATTACTTTGAAAATTAAATACTTAAAGCATGCATACATAGTAGGACTATTTGCATCTTTTTGCTCTCTTACACAGAAATAGAGCCCATGAGCAAACATTTTCAAACAAATATCAAGTATTGCAGTGATAGTCTTTGTGATCACTATTTACTATGGTTTTATCTTTGTAGTACTTTTAACTTCTTTTGCTGCTGTCAGTCTAATGTGCTGCATCTAATTTGGTAGTTTTATTAAATACCTCAAGCCTGGTTAAGAACTTCATGTTAGCCCTTGTCCCCTGGAGTGATATGGGTGACTCTTCTGACAGATGTGACTACACAGAGACTTGGCTCGCTAATGCCCTGATTATAGCTGTGTTCTGGATGAGTGAGGTTGCCATAAATCTAACCTCCATGTAAGTGAAGTGTCACTGCAGCATTTCGTCTGATTTTGTCCTTTTTTTTTTTTTTTTCAGACAAAATTGGTATATAAGATCTTAAATCAGCAACAGTTCAGTAACATACTTTAAAAGGTGCTTTGTAATAATGGAACTGTAAACTCACTGATCTGAAGACAGTTCCACCCTGAGGAATATAATTTTTGTTCCACTTTTGCTGACTGGTAAAGCATTACTTACTCAGGTTTGCTTTTGTTTCTTTTTCCTGTTGTTGTTTTAACTAAGGACTCTTTATTGTTTTGCTTTTCAACTGGAATACTTCATTAACCTCTCACCGAAACCTAAAACACTATTGCTTGCATGTTATGTATATATTACTATTGAGTTATAATTCCATCACATTTTAATTGAAATGCTCATTCACTAATGAATTAATTGAGTTTTTAGTATCTGGGTGTTATGAAATTACAAATTAGAGAAAAAATTAGAAATGGAATTGGATAATGCAAGCTGATTACTTTGGTGTTCTTATTAACTCTTTGTAACTCTTTGTTCCCTCTTGATTCTCTTTTTAACATACTAGTACTTAAAATTAGTTATATTTGCAGTTCTTATAATAAGTATGTCATTATTATACTTAACATTCTTTTATTAGACTTTTTTCGGCTGGATCCTCAGAATACAAAGATGAAGTAACACAGTGCCTGTACCCACATTTTCAAAGTTGGCAATAACTTAGCTGCTGCTAGTGACAGAAAGTACCAAAAACTGGTTTTATAGATCCCACCCAGTTCCCCAGACCAAAGAGAGCCAAAACACCAAAATCTACAAATCCCATAGTGTCATCAACACGGAAGGAAATGTTGGGTGTTGCTGGGAGCCGAGGGTAAAGTGAAGCAGTCAGGCTTGGTGTATAACCCAGATATGAGGGCATTGGGACTGCTTGGTTCTTCACCAGTTTTCAGTGTGCTATTGGGGTTCCTGTTCAGTCAAACTTTACTCATATTCACCAGTTTTTTTCTCTCTCTCTCTCTAGGGTTATTCCTTTCTCAGTTCCCCTTTTTTTGCAAATAAACCTTTTCACCTTTTTGTGTGTGCCTGCAGTTGAATTTCATTATAAGACTCTTTAAACACACAGGTGAGGACCCACAGTCAGGCAACCCATTTCATCTTGGGTTGCCCTAAACACTTCTAAATAGAAAGAGAAAGTGTAGTGAAAAATAAAGGACCAGAGGATTGAATCAGTTTCCATTTCAAGATACTACTTCTTATTTGCACAAGGTAGACAGATCACAACAATTCTTAAACCATTTTAACTTCATCTTAAATATAAGTATAACTTTCACTCTGCTTATTTCACAGATCTTATTCCTGAGAGTCACATGAAATAAACTATCCCCATTCACAACTGTTTGAGTGACTAAACCAATTACCAGGAAGAACCTAGAAGGAAAGTATGTTTGTAGTTTTATAACTATTTAATTATATTATTCCAGAAATTGTCAATTAAGGCAACACTTAGATCTATTTCTTGGTGAATAAATATTATAATCCACACATTGTACTAAAACCTTCATGTACGAGTCCCATTAATTCTCTGAAAAAAAATTCATATGGAATTCATTGTTAGAAAAGGTAATTAATTTGTCAAAGTCACACTGATAATGAAATGTGCACAAGTATGACTAATGCCAATTTATTAGGTTGTTTTTTTCCCCTATTTTGTGATTTTGAAAATCATTCTTGGTAAATTTTACTTTGTTTATATATATTTTTTTAATTTCCAATCACCACCTGGTCAATATAAATTGTCAAAGCAGATGAGACTATACATTATTCTAGAAATCATTCTATAGATGTCTAGCCATCATTGGTATTTCAATTTCAAACCCAGGATGAACCCAAAAGTTTAAGTTCAAAGTTGAGAAAATTCACCATTAGATAAAAGACATTTCAAAGAGCTCTAAGTAATCAAGGAATTCTGATTAAGTCATAAATATCCAAGTTGAACTAGATTGTATTTATCTGTTTTATCAATTTATTGTTAGTATTTTCTTCCAAATTGTCAATTTGTTTTGAAAAACTGGTACTTCTATAGTAAGACATTCATACATGAAAATAAATATTTTTATAAGATTCTTACTAGAATTTTTGTGATATTAAATGGTATGTGATTATCCATCTCTGACATAAACCACCTGTTAAATAATCCATGATGATAAATATTAAGTAAATCAAAATAACTTCAATACTCTGTCACTTAAATTTTGGAAAACAAATTATATAACCATAGTCATGACAAAAATGAACTCAAAAAAATAGACAAGTGAATTTTTTTTGCCACAATAAAATGTTACAAAATATTTCTTGACTTCACTGAGATAAATTGCTTGTAATTCACAATCCATTCCTGTATCCATATCCTTGGCAAAGGGATTTAGCAGCTCTTCCCATCAAGAACTGAAGTCACTTGAGTATGGGTGGGCTTTAGGACTTGCTTTTGTTAATATCATGCAGCAGAAGTGACATAGTACTAGTTCCAAATCTAAGATTCATGAGGAAATGATTTATTTCCTCAGCTTCCTCAAGTCTCCTATTACTGTTATGTAAACAGGTACTGACTAAGGTGATGCACAATGAAAGAATACATGGAACAGAAAAGAGTTGTCTCAGTTGAGGTCTTGTTAAATTATTTGAGTCAGGTAACAAAGCAGCAAGTATAAGAAGAGACTGACTGTGTCTTAGGGAGAGAAGAACTACCTAGCTGAACCTGTTCCATATTGCCAACCTATATAATTGTAAAGTGAGAAAATATTTTTGTCTTGGAGTGGTTTGTTACATGGTCTCAATTAATACAGTTACTATTAACTAGCTCAGGGTCAAAAAATTCTGTTTGAACTTGAAAATTAGACAGTTTGTGTATTGTAATACAGACTTTTTTTTTTTTAATTCAGTGAGTACCTAATCTTCTACCCAGCAAATCCATTCAATTGAGAAGCTTTAGTTTTAATAAAGATAGTGCAAATACATAGATATAAAATTTAAGGATAAAAATCTACATTGATATATAGTTCTCCAAATTAAAGCACTTGTTTAGGACAAAGACAGGAAGATTTTTATAACTGCATCTCTGAGGTCATTGTTTTAAAATGTTATAGAATTACTCTGGCCTGTAAGCCAGACTATGGAAGGAGAAATCAGGCAGTATTCAAGGATTTCTGGAGACCAAGCACTTTATTTCACATTCATATGACTATGGACCCAGGCACAGACTTTTCCGAAAATTTGGGCCCAGAACAAAAGCTGGGAACTCCTTTTATATTTCACAATCTCTTCATTGCTCAATGAGGAAAAAAAAAAAGTCATACAAAACCATGTGACTGAAGGCTAGTTCCCAGAGGAAAAGGGGAGTTTTGTAGGAATATAATTTTCCACGGACACAGACCAGGCTGACTTTATATCTGACCCTTTTGAAACAGGGGGCAGAGGAGGCTCTGACTGAGACAGGGGTCAGAGGAGGGTCCAAGACCAGAGAGCCCCCCAAAATCCCCTAAAGGCCAAAAGGCCACAAACCAGAATCAAGGATTATGGCAACAGAGGCTCTAGCCTAACAGAGGACAGTGCCTAATATAGGTCACTGTCTATGGGTTCTCATCCACATACACAATTGCAAGGGATATCAGGCTTCAGGAACGACAAACATGGGGTTTATTAACAAACAAGGGAAACAAGAATGCTTACATATCCACAAGAGACTGACTGCTTCATCCGGACAATGTCAGTGTTGGCAGTCACCGGTCACCAGTTTTAGGCAGTACTGTCCAGTAGCAATGACCACTATGGGCCTGCAGAGGCAGTGTTCCAGTGTTATAGCTCTTGTGAGTTGTTGGTTTATACCACCAACAAACAGCTCTTTGAGACACCAGGCCCAGGGTCTTTGGTGCTCCTTCCAGTCAGTGTCACAGACAGGACTGAGTCCCAGTCCCTACAAAGTCCTTCAGTCTCTCTCCCCTCCTCAGGGGGCTTCCCTCCTTTCTTCAAAGGCTGGAACCATCTTCTCCTCCTCCTCTGCAGGAGTTCTTCTTCCTCTGCCCCTTCTTCTGACCCCCTTCTTCCTCTGGGCTGCTGCTTCTCTGTCTGCTCCTCTGGGTCGCTCTGAATCCCAATCAGCTCCCCAGCCCAATGCTTCCTTCAACCCTGCCTTATATTCACTTTCAAGGTACCTCCCCCACAGTCTGATTGGTTCATTTTCCAATCCTGCACCTGACTGGTCCATGTTGGCCTGTTACAGAATTCAGAAAGTGTAATTTACAAGAGAAGCTCTGCTACCACTGACTTGTGGTGAGAGGTGGAGTCCTGGTATCAATCAACCAATAGCTCACACTGATTGGTTCATTCCATGATCCAGGCAGCACACTGCTACATAAAAAAGGTTTCTCAAGAAGGAGTGACATACTAACTTGCAGGGGAGCCAGAGACCACTCCTCCTGCCGCTTCAGCTCGTAACACTTTGAAATGCAGCTCTATTTAGGAGTGCTGAGACTGGGCCATGAATCTAACTTGTTAACTGTGCCTGAATTTGTATTTTAATTGCACTTTGGCTAAACTCTGTGACTGGGGAGGTATCTCCACATCCATTGTCCAGCAATATTTCTTCCACAGTAATGTCCTCCTTTTGCTCAGAAAAAAAAAAAAAGAACTGGTCCCTGTAGACTCACACTAATATTTGGATCTTCATTTAATAAAGAACTGTTTTTCAAGCCAACATGTCTGTGGTTAGAACTGAGAGAAATTGCCATATCCTGTCCATTAGAAAACACTGAGAATAGGCATGGTTTCTTTAGTGGAGACTGAATATTAATAAATTTAGGTATATAACAATATAGCTTTCATGAAAAAATATTAAAACCAAGATAAAATAAACATCATCTTGAAAGAGGAGTAACACCTTTAAGATATGGCTTACTATAAGATCCAGGGAAAATGTCATATTAAATCAAATTCAGAAAGTTATGAAATAAGACAATAATATCCTAAGGAAAGAACAGCCTGGCTTAAAAGACAAGATGAGACAAAAAGTCAACAAACTGAGATGAAAAGAGAACTAGGTAATACCAGAAAGGATTGCAATAAAACTAAAACTGCAGAAATTTTAGTAAAATATACATTGGATTTACTGGTTAGTGATGTGAGAAGATCAAATCAGTAAAAAATAAAAGAAAAAACAAATCTTCATAAGTATCCTTGAACTAAGAGGAGAAATGGAAAAAGAAAGAGAAATTATAATGAGATATTTCTAAGCTTTATTATTTCTGAGCAATTACACTAGGCCAAGTTCCTTTTTAATATTACACATTACTTTTTTATCCTCAGAGCGAGCCCATGATGTTTGCATTATCATCACGTTACAGATAGAAAATTAAGGCAAATAAAGTTTTTGAAAATTTCCGTATGCTGCAAAACTTGAAAACAGTTGAATTATAATTGAAACTGGGGGTACTTTGACTCCCAAAATCACGTTTTTAGCACCAGTGTACTAATACTGCTCCCTTCCTCTTTAGGGATCATGACATTAAGAAGAAAACATTGAGAATGTTATAATATAATGTGAAGCTTAAAAAGAAAACAAAAAAACAGGAGATGAAAAAAAGAAAAAAAAGGCTGTGCAAGCAAATGAAAAGAGTTCTCCGGATTCTTACAAAGTTAATGAACAGAGTCATAGTCGGTAGTTTTAGAAAAAAATGTTTTCACTGAAAGAATAAGTTTAGGATGCTTTAACAACCCAGGTAGGAGACAAAAGAGTTTATCTCCAGGATTGTAATATAACTTATGCTGGTAGATATACATTAGAAGTTTTTTTTCCCTAACATTAAGTATCAAAAGAAAAATCAAGCAAATAAGGGTAAAAAAAGATGAGAGGTAAAACATTCCAATAATATCTAGTGATTATTTTACATACGTCACTGAAATAGAAATATAATATTAGAAAGCATTGTGATCATATAACAGAAAAATAATGCTGAAAGATGTGTACCCATCAACTACAATTGAGAATTTCAGAGAAATGAAATTATATAAACATAAAATATACTATAAATAATTTTATTATAAAGGTATGTACAAATGACAAAAATAATTTGAACATAAGTATACATAATACAAAACGATTGACTAACATTTAGGATTCCAAAGCGCAGATCATATACACAAATACTAGGAAATTAAATGTCTGATGTGTTGATTTGAGTGGAGAAATATATAGTAAATTGCTTATACTGTAAAAGGAGTTGAGGTTTCGCTGTAAGTAACTTTTGAAATAAATACATATAAATATCTTAGGCAAAGTCTTAGAAATTTAAAGGATGATATTGAAAATTGTAACTCAGAAAGAGCACTAATATCAGGATTAAATTGATCTGTGAATGAAATAAAGAAACAAAGAAAACCATATGACTAAAAAAGATGTTTGTTTCATCTGTAAATATTAGATGCCTGGCTAGTAGGGTAGCAATCGTGGTTATTCACCGTCCAGGCTGCTAATTTGGGTCACTTCCTTTCTTCCTATCTTGCTTCCACCTTATGCTTAAAGATAACTAGTTGAACTCCTTGCAAACCTTTATCCTGACATACAAGGTCAGAGTTGAATAAAAGAATGCCCCCTTCTCCCATTGCTCTACATATTACTTCTTATATCTCAGTGACCAGAACTTAGTCACCTTGGAATACTTAACATCAAGACACTCAGACAAATAGTTTTACTGTATATAGCGTAATTTCCAAATGAATAGGAGTTTGCTTTACTTAGGCAAAACCAAAAACAAATATTAAGGGGAAACATGTAGTCTCATCAGAAGACATCTTTAGCATATAAAATACTGAAATTTTTCTAGGATGTATAATGCAGACAATTTGTTTGATTTTTGACAGAATCAAAATAAAAGTGAGAAATGTAACTATCTGCAAAAAAAGAAATTGTTCTTTCAAAAACAAAAAGCATGAGTACAGGCAAGAAAGAATTTATTCAAGACTACTGAAGTAATGGAGTGATTAAACTGAATTCTGCTGAGGCAAAACACACAAAAGGTCTGCAGTAAGCCAGTGGAAAAGTATGAGAGGTTGTTAACTCATACCTGGCCAATGGAATCAGACTATCTGTGTTTGTTAATTAACATTTATTTAAATTTTCTCTTTCTGAAAACTAGAGGCTGGGAGACAGGGACACCAACTTCCTTGATTTGTTACTCTAGGAAGGGTTACCCAGAGGTCCTTGAGAAAGACACTGCACACTGCTCAGTAGTAAAACTGAGAGAGAATAGGAGAAGATTTGCATATCAAAGGAACAGAGAAATACAATAGAAATATTTCCTTTTTTTTTTTTAAGATGTTATTTATGTATACAAGAGCTAGGGTCCAGGCCAGAGGTGTAGGGGTGTGAGAGGATTCACCAGAGACAGAGTGGGGAGCAGAACAGGCAGATGGACTGAAATACTTTGCTGAGGGGAGCAGCGGGCAAGGCAGGAGATGTCTGCGGCACCATGTGGGTCCCCACCCTGGCAGGGGATCAAACTGTGGAAGCCCCGTGGTGCAGTGCTCAACCACATGAGCCACCAGGGAGGCCTTACAATAGAAAATTTTCTAAGTAAAATTTCTACGAAAAGGGCAGTCAGAGGCCTATTAGTCAGGTAAGGGCCAGTTTCAAGTCCTGTTAAGTTGATCACAACTTTATTCCAAATACATCAGACCTGGGAGCAAGAGCAGCCAGTGAGTGGGTTCATTGGTTAAGCAATTTGTTATAGGTTGGTAAATTTGCCACAAACTTGAGTTTTAATCTCTGGTTACAGTTCTGCTCCCAGATATACCTATAAGAGCAGCTCTTTAAATAAAGTGGAATCTGTAGTCAATGATATTGTGGCCTGCAGCACAGAAGCATTGAAAGTAGCACTGGATGAGGGAAAGATGACTCCAAGTCCTTGTGTAGCAAAGAGAAGCCTAGAGGGGTTACAGCTGAAGTAATGTGCAGAACCATCCAAAGGCAGTCTCATACTTATTAGCATTGAGTACAACAGTGGGGCAAGTATGTACGGAATGTACTTGCATGGGTGATGGGATTAGGGATGTAAATTAGGGTGGAGTGACCAGGAACTGATACCTTCATTATTCCTGCTAGTTTAAGAGTATTATCTCTAGTCTAATAGCTCCCTGCTATTATCAGAAGATACTGGTGTCCCAGTATGTTCATCATACCAGAACTTTTGCCCTTGGTGAATTCCCACCCACCCTCCCATGACCCTACACCTAGCTAATAAGCAGGAACTCTGGGCACCAAGATAGTGGCCTTGAGAAAAAGGAGGGCTGGGGATGTCACACTTTCCTAGTGATATTTGAGGTCTGAGAAAGAAATAGGATTAAAATCCAGATAATTTAAAGTAATCGTAAATAACATGGGGGCTCTGTCCTTAGAAGGCAAGTACCCAGAAAGACCACTTTTATAAACTGCATGAAGTGCCATTACCATAAGAAAAAAGTATAGGTCCAAATGACTCAGTGTATTGACCTAACTGAATTCCATCCAAATATTTGACTAGCAAAAGTATTGGTGTGGTATAGTGTCATATCAGTATGTTAGATATTGAGTTAGATGTCCATGGGGATATGATATAGGCATTGCATGAGCAAATATCTATAGGCATCCACTCATAAACAGTCAACTATAATGAGCTTTAGTTTAAAAATATTCCAGAACATTAGCAGTCTAGAATTACTAAGACACTTCCTCACTCCTTTATATATTAATGTCTATACACTTTAATGCAGAGATTTAACATCTTGAGGCTCTGACAAGTCATCTAGTCCCCTTTTTGTGGGCCTCCATCTGAGGGAACATGGATTCACCAGAGGAATGGTCCACACTCATGTTGGTCTTACTGAATACAGGCACTGCTGTCATGACTATCGGGTTCTCTGGTGCTCACGCCAGGTTTTCCCACCTACTTTGTTATCTCCTCTCTTCTGTTTCTGTCCCTTTCTAAGGTCTATGATCCTGAAAAACAAGCTGCCCTTCTCTGAGTCTCAGTTTCCCCATCTGAAGTGACAATGTAGACTAGGTAGGGCACCACTGGGCTCCTCCCTCTTTGAAGTGTCTCAAGGAACCCCATGGTAGGGTCAGGTCTGACATTGCCTCGCCTCCCCTGAATTGACTGTATCCCCAGGATTGTCTTCTGTTCCATGAGCTTCTAGGACTCCTGTACAGATAAATGAAAAAATAGGTAGAAAGACAAACAGAAGATTGCATGAATGAATGTTATTAGAGTATTTCTCTCTTGTATTATTGTGTTGACTTAAAAGGACAATGTTCATATTATCCCACCCAGTGTAATGTTGGCTGCTAGTATCTTATTTTATTAATTATGTGACCCTGGATTCAAGAGTCACATTTTTCCCTCGTGTTGTTTTTATTTATTTTGACCTTAGAGTTCATATGATAAGGCACATGATCCTTCCTGTGCATGCATTAAACAATGTGGAAATTTCTGTATGACATTTCCTCTCAATTAGTAAGCAATTGATTTAAGTGTCATTTTCCCCAGACCAGCTAGGGAGTTCACTCTCCAGCTGCCTTCGTGCTCTGAAGCTTACTACTGCAGGAGATTTGTACTGTAGTTCTCATAGTTCCCTTTATAGCAGATTGACTTTACAATAAATTGAACTCTTTACAATGGATTGAACACCTGAAAATTAGAAACTTGAAATAGACAGCATATTTCATACTCTAACTATCTTACCATTAAATTCTTGCTTACTCTCAAATATAATATTTGAATCTAATCCCTGCAATATAGGAAAAGTTTAAGTAGGTTATGTGGAGGCAGGAATGAGTACATGTGGCTTCTTTTATTAATTTGCTTTTTAATACATATATTTGTCAATAACACTGCACTGTCATTATTTTAAGTTTCAGATGTGCATCATTAAAAATCAATATGTGTATTTACATTATTAAGTTTTATCAGTTTTGTTCTTCACTATACATTAACTCCTTTTGTACAATTTACTTACCTCCTCCCCCTTCCCTTCTAGTAACTTTTGTGCTATAGTCTAAAAGTTTATCTTTTATTTAGTTCACTTGTTTGGTTTTGTTTCTCTATATGCCACATGAGTGAAATTATAAAAACTGTTTGTCTATCCTTCTGACTTACTTCACTAAGCATAATATGCTCTAGTTCTGTCCATGTTGTTGCAAATGGCAGGATTTTGTCTTTTTTATATTTGAATGGTATTTCATTATGCATATATACTACATCTTTAAATAGTCATCAGTTGATGGACACTTAGGTTGTTTTCAGCTCTTGGCAGTTATAAATAAGACTATAATAAACAGGGAGTGATACATATATAAAAGCATATCTAAAGATATATCTATCTAGCTCTTCAAATTAGTGCTATATGTATATTTTGGGGTAAATATCAAAACTAGCATAACAAAATTGTGTGGAATTTATTAACAAGATTGTGTGAAATTCCTGCCTTTATTTTTTTTTTTTGAGAAATATCAATACTGCTTTTCATAAGCACGCCACTTTTCATTCTTACCAACAGTATGGAAGGGATCCCTCCTCTCCACATCTACTTCAAAACTTGTTGTTTTTTATCTTTTGGGTAAAAAGCCATATGTGAATTTATATAGAGGACATTACTGAAATAAACTGTTCCCCTAAATCCTCCTGTTCTATGCCCCACTCTGTCTCTGATGAATCCTCTCATCCTCTGGCACATCTGGTCTACACACCAGTTCTTCTACACAAAAATAAATAATAATAATTTAAAAAACATCAAATAATATTAACATGCAATATCACTTCCATTTTTTTAAAGTTCAAAAAAGGAAACTTAAAAACCTTGAAGAAAATTAAAATAAATATAATTTTTAGCACTCCCCCCCCAAAAAAAAATAACCAACTCTTTAAACTTTATGACATTTGATTCTTTTGGAAATTAAGGATACTTCGTAATTGCTGGAAGTAAAGGAAGTTCTTGACCTTTTTTAAAAATTAAATCTACTAATCTGTTACACTGGTTGGAAGGAAAACTAAAGATTATGAGAACAGTTAGGAAATTATTTCAATAGTTCAGTTAGGCCTGAGGGAATAGGAAAACAAACTAAAGATATCTCAAAATTTTTCAGTTTGAATGAATGAGGAGAACTAAGAGTTAGGTTTGAAATAATAGAGCACTTTATTGAAAGATAATAGATTTTGAAGTGTTGCTTAGATATCAGAAAGAAAATGAATTGCAAGGGGCAAGATATAGAGCAGCAGGTCTGGAAAGTCAGTGAAATAAGAATAGAATTGGGAATTGGCCAGCTGAAGGAAATTCATTTCTTCTAACCCTGATGCAACTATTTGTATAACTATCATTATCTTGATCTCTCTAACCCTATTAGATGTAGGCTTCAAAGGCAACATTTATTATTAAAAACACAAATGGTAGGTTATGTTTCCTCATTGCCTTTCATTTCTTAGTACTTGGTAGTTTATAATGGCAAATGTAATTACTCGATTATTATTGATGGCATGTGTGCTTCTCTCTGTAAATGGGCATCATATAGTCTCCTTAATAACTTTGCCACAGGACAGTTAAACCTCAGTAACTATCAGTACAGTTAAGTGGGGCTTCCCTTTTCTTCTGCTTCTTTGTCTTTTTTTTCTTTACGGCTTAGCAATAAAAAGAAAACTGGTGGGGCTGAAAAGAAATTGGAGCCAAATCCACAGGAGCCTCTTAAATGAAATATCAAGCACTAACTCCTCAGTGTAAGTGGTTTTCACACAGCCATTCATTGTGAGCCCCTACTGGGCTGAACCATAGTGTCCAATGAATTGGACAGGCTCAGCACTACATCTGAGATCAGTCTTATGAGAAAGGTCCTAAACGCAAACACATTTAAGCATGAGTAGATTTTTTCATTTTTCCATTGTTTGTGTTTCATTCCATGAAGAATTTAAAGCATATATATCCAGAATTTTTGAAAACAAATGAAATATGTAGTAGAAGGTTTTAAAGTTGAATCTATTTGCAAATACTGAGTGGATTTAATATACTGTTATGTATGATTTTAAATTCTAAATGTATGTAAATCTTTATCAAGATTAAGAATATAAAAATATATGCATAATACTTAGAAAAGTATTTTGGACTCTGTCACTTATAGTAAATGACTCTTAGATTTATGGAAAACATTTAAAAATATCCACTATCAAATCAGTACTCTCATAATCATATATGGGAAGATATAAAATACAAATTGTCAATGCCATATAACTTAGGAAGGTGGGGTGAAGTGGGTCAAGGGGTACTGTGTAAGAAACTGGAGCTCCAATGTCTAAAGGAAGAGAAGATGGATTTTCTGAGAGAGAATTTCCTCTTCCTTCCCCTTTTTATTTTATTCAGACCTTCCATAGTTTGGATGATGCTGAACACAAATCCTCTTAACTGTCTACTAATTCAAATATTAATGTCTTCTGAAAAATACCTTGTCTGAATCCAGTTAGACAGCTATAAAAATTTACCACAGTCTGAACAGTTTGGGATTCTCTGAAGTTTAGGGTCATGGTAACAGTTGATTTAGTGCTCCATTGATGAGGGCTTCCTATTTCATAAATCTCTTTCACTGTGCTCACATAATGGAAGGGTCTAGAGGACAATTTTGGGCTTCCATGATCAGAGCACTAATGTTATTCATGGCAGCTCCACCCTTATAATCTGAAAACATCCCAAAAGCCCCTGCTTCTGATGCTATACCATCATACAAAGAGGTTAGCATTTCAGCATATACATTTTAGCAGAATGCATTCAACCCATGGTATGGTAGTAGTATAGATACCTATAAGAGAAGACATAAAATTAAAAATAAAAAAGAAATGTAAATATTTTAAATTTTTATAAAATCATGAAAAATTATATACAAATACACACACACACAGTAACTTACACTTTTAAACATCCCACACATACTTTGCTATTAGGGTGTGACTGATTAACTCTTAGACTAGCAGTCACTCTCCTTTTCTACATAACTGGTGATTCTTTAAATCCAAACAGAAACAAATCAAAATTCCATGAAAAATTTTTTAAATGCACAAATAAAAAATATTGAACATCAATTTGCATCACTAAATATTATGTTACCAGTAATTATACATGCAATGAATTTTGATTGTCCATTTACTAGAAATATTAATAAACAAGTTATAAGAAAAAAATAGAGGAATAAAAGAAAGGATGATAATAGAGAAAATGGATAAAGTATCATTCAGTTGAGGAATTTTCTAGTGAGGATTTCAGTGTCTGATCATTTCAGGAACTCTTTTTTTGCTTCCTAGGTTTTAGGGTTTTTGCAAGAGTAGATCTCACTTTTTCTCTTAACTTCCATACCTCCTAGATCCAACTCTAGTTCCACTAGAAACTACTCAGAACACAGTTCATGACTGGCTGGTTTTTATTCAACTGCTTCTGCTGAAATTGCTGTCATCATGGTGAAAAATGATGGTTTAAAACCTAAAAATAAGTGAACACTTTTCAAGTCTCAATTCCTGGCATCTCTCTATAGCATTTCACATTCCCTGATCTTCAAAAAAATTAATGTTTGATTTTCCATTTAATCTCCATGTTTTGCTCTTGCTTTTTACTATTTTTCTATCTTGGTCAAGTCATCATTTACACCAGATTTCTCTTGCATGTGATAGTCTCCAAAACTTTGTCCTTAACCTTGCTTCCTTCTACTTCCTATATGCAATTTCACACATTTCCATATCTTCAATCAATTCTGCAAGGTCTTTTCCTTAAAGACAGAAGTATTGACAGCTGTATCAGTCATGATCTCCAAGGAAAATAAATGTACAACATGTTACAATTCAAGGAGAATTGATATACCAGGTAACAAACAGGAGCTGCATAGTTGCTGCTACCTAGGGGCGTGAATGGGTTTAAGGGCTGCGGCATGTGCAGTCTGAGGTCTGGTAGCCTTGGCTGTGAACTTCGGCCTACACAGAAGCCAGCTCTGGCAGACACTTCCCTGAGTCGCGGGTTGATGAACTTGCCCTGACTTCTGAGCCAGGGACTAGGTTTCCCTTTTGAAGAAGGTCGGCTTTCCCGGCATCAGTCCACCAGCAGGCGTTATAAACAGACCAATCAGACTTGAAAGGCGGGGGATAGACTCCAAGGCTCTTCAAGGCTGGAATGATTCAGTTCTTCCGATTCAGTCTGATGAGAACTTTCTCCTGGAAAGACCTTTACAGGTGAACTCATGGAGAAACTTGTCTGGACCTTTGAGCACTTCATATATCTTTGTAGACCTCTGAGATTTTCACATCTGTCTCCTCTTCAACCTGCAGCCACATCGCTGTTCCTGCTTCCGGTCCTGGCCCCTATCCCTGGATGCCAGGCACCACTGAGCTGAACCTGTTGGCCTGGCCCTGTGACTTTCAAAGGTCCCTGATAGCTCTCAAAGGCACTATATATAATACTGTGTCTATGCTCTGGCTTCACCAGCAGCGCTGCTGACCTGTGTCACGTCACCTCTGAGACTTTCTACCGCTTCTGTTCCTCCAGAACCGCTTCCCGGTGCTGTTGCCTCTGACTATGTCCATCCAGTATCTGGCACTGGCCAGCCCGGCCTTCGAATAGGCGTTGCTGGCTGCTGTGTTGCCACCTCACAGCGTGGCCTGCGGGCACCTCCGCAGCTGCACAGCTGAGGTGAGTTGAATCCTGGCTCATTGCTTGCCTGCACTAGCTTTAGTGGGCCGGACGGCGCCATCTTGAACCAGCAGCCTTTGTTTGGAACGACAGGACACTGCAGACACTGCCTGGGTGAGAACGTGGCCATTTGTGGCCTTAGAAACTCTTTCCTTTTCCCCAGTCTGCTGTTTGTTAATAAACTCCAATGTGGCTGCACCCTGAGCCTGAGCGATATCTTAAAGTGCAAGTGCAGGGGTGAGAATCCACAGACAGTGACCTGTTCCCCACCTTAGCACAGTTTGAGTTAACACTGTTTTAATATTAATTAAATTAATATTAAATTAATGTGTGTGTGGGGTGAGGTAGAATCACAAGGGATTGCACAGAAACTTGCACAAGGGATTGCAACTGACAAACTCTTTCTATCCCTGGTCCCAAAGAGACAAGGACGGGGGAGGATACGGAGCTGTGGCTTCCTTTAAGGCATGTATGTAGCAAGTTTGAAGTGACTTGAGAGAGGGGCATAAATATATCCTAAACTCAGTCTCCTCCTCCTTTCCAATTACTGCTAGCATTCCTCATTGGACCAAATAAATGAAAAAGTCAGAAAGTATCACAGATGTAATCAGATCGGTCAGTTTCTGGACAGAAACCATGGTAAAAAAAGAAGTTTGTAAGGACTGTGGAATAGCAAACTGGAATATGTATATCTAGTGACTAAAACTGAACACAGTTTATGCCTTTCTGTTTTATACTTTCAGATGATCATTTTTATTAAGATATAATTAGCTTATATAATTAAGATATAATATTTCATTATTTGCATGTATTCTGAAATGGTCATGATAATAGCTACAGTTAATATTCATTATTACACACATATATACATCTTTTTTATGAGAAGCTTTAAGAGATTCTCTTAGAAACTTTCAAATATACAACTCAGTGTTATTAACTATAGTCACCATGTTGTATTTATATTAAAAATGGAAGTTTGTGCTCTAATCACGCTCATCCATTTCATCTACCTCCTCACACCCACCATTGTCAACCACCAATCTGATTTTTTGTACCCATGAGTTGATTCCACATATAAATAAGATCATAAAGTATTTGTCTTTGACTTATTTCACTTAATATAAGGCCTTAAAGTCCATGTTGTTGCAAATGGTAAGGTTTTCATTTCTTTATGACTGAATAATATTCCATTGTGTAGGGACTTTTTTTCTTTATCTATTTGTCTATCAACAGACACAGGTTGTTATGTCTATTATAAATAATGTTGCAATGACTGTGTCCTTGATTATATCTTTTGAGTTAGTGTTTTCATTTCCTTTGGATAAATACCTAGAGGAGGAATTGGTTCATTATATGTTATTTCTATTTTAAATTGTGGGTGAACATCTATACTGATTTCTATAGAGGCTGCACCCATTTTCATTCCCAGCAACAGTGTAAAAGGATTCTCTTTCCACCACTTCCTTGCCAATACTTGTTATTTCTTGACATTTTGATAAAAGTTTTTCTAATAAGTGTGAGGTGATATTTCATTGTGGTTTTGATTTGCACTGATGATAAGTTTGTTTCATTACTAATTTTAACTATATAGCACAGTTTTCCTGAACTAATATGTGTTTCAAATATTATAAATCTATACTAAGATATTAGTTTGAAAACATTGGCACAGTGATACAAAAGAACCTTATATGAGGATTGCCCAATAATTGTTCAAGTCTCCAAGAAACTCCCACAATTAGTCACCAACTTCTACAATCTATCTTGCATCAGATTCTCAAGAAAACAAAATCTGGCTGAGAAGTTACATCTCAGAATGAAGGGAAAAGGGAATGAGTAAAACAGAGATTGAGGACAAATAAGGGAATTACAACCTCATAGCAGTCTCAGCTACCTGTTCAGCCAATTAGGACGTACATTTTTTTTTTAAGATTTACTTATTTATGCATGCAAGAACTGGGGTATAGGTTAGAAGTATGGGGTGAGGAGATGAGAGGATTCGCTAGAGACAGAGTGGGGCACAGAACTGAAATACACTGCTGAGAGGAGCAGCTGTCAAGACAGGAAAGATCTGCTGTACCTTGTGGGTCAGCTCCCTGGCTAGGGATCAAACTCATGCTGTAGTGGCTAGAGATGCTTCACTGTGCCGAGACTTAACCCTTTGTGCCACCAGGGAGGCCCAGGTAAGACATCTTAAGAGACTCACATGACATCACATCAGAATAGTCTTTAGGGAGAGAAAGGAGATTAAATGACTCAATGTTCCCTCTCATCCCATGACTCCTTCTAAAGTCAACTTCTTGGGTGTTAAGTCCCCTGTACTTACAGATTGCCTTGGGTGATACCAGATAAACTTAGAAGAAGCCAGAGTAGCTGGTTCTGGTCTCTGGTACAGTGATCCTTCTCCGGTAGAAAGTGTTCTGTGAGGAATTATTCAATGCAAGCCTAACCCTTCTTTAGTTAAATGAATGCTGAAGACATTGTAACTGATTGTGGTGACTAATAATCCTACGGAAATTTTTCAGATAGGGAAATTATTTGTGGTGATTATTGTGACATTGGCAACAACCCTGAGACACTATGATGATATAAGTAATGCAAACTTCTTTGGCTATTTTTAGAAAGCACTAATATATCATATATAATGCCTATTTGATAACTATAACCAAAAAAATGAGACTTTCAAACACTTAGAATTAAGTTAGGGTCTATCATTCCACTTTGCATAAAACTTACCAACACCTATAATTGTGTTTATTCAGAATTTCCTCTGTGGGGAATTAAAAGACCAGAAGAATAAACAGGCACAAGATAGCTTGTGTCTTACTCTCATAGTGGAAACAGAGTGCAAAGAAAATTTCACTAGCATGTTTTTCAAAGCTATGCAAATACTCAGTATTAATTTAATCGAACTATTTAAATAATACATTGATTACTTTGAAGTAATACTGATACTCTCAGAAACCACCTCATGTTTACTTTTTGGATTTCAGGACTACTTGGAATATGGTTAAAAGCATTGACATATAAAGTCCAAATTTCTTAGCATGTTATATAATCATCTTTCTGGTCAAGAACCTACACATTTGTTCATTTATCAAAATATTTCAAATAAAACCATGACTACTCAAGGAACTGTATGGGTACCAGAATACACTGAGGAAGGAAAAAATACAAAATCTCTGGTAAATAAGCTGTGCAGTACAGGGTGATAAGACTTCTAAAAGAAGTGCAGGTGACTGCATGTATATGATGTGTGTCTAAATTCTACTTAAACAGTGTGAGGTAAATCTTTCTAGAGAGCTATCTTCCAAGTTAACAATTGAAGTACAAATAGGCATCATTTAGGGAAAGTAGGAAAAAGCAAAGAGAAGCAAATTGTTTAAAAGCTGAGAGATTAGAGATGAGATTCCTCAGGAGGCAGAAACCAGCTTACAAATAGCTTTGAAAGCCAGGGTAATCACATTAAACTTAATACTGAGGGCAATAGGGAGCTTCTGAATATTCTTAGATGGGGAAAAATGTGCTCAAGTTCACATTTTAGCATGCTCACCCTAACTGCATTGTGGAAATAAATTGACAAAATCAAGAATTGAGGGAAGAAAGCCAATTGAACCGTTTTTACAATCTCCTAGACAACAAGTGGTTATATTAAAAAGTGAGCGGAGACTAGAAATACTATAAACTGATAAACTGAGTAGATCCTGGTGATGAAGTATGTGTGTGGTAGAGGAAAAGGAGTAAAAGAATTATGCTTGGATTTTTCATTTGAGCTTTGGCCATATAGGGAGCAATCCAGGGAAAAGGATGCGGTTTTGGCATAGAGAAGTGAGACTCCAGTGCCTGCCAAATGTCCCAAGGCGGTTTCAGGGCTCTGTGCAAGGCTCTGCTTTGAAGCTCTAAAGAGAAGTTGGAACTTTTCGACACCTATAAGAAAAATGTTGAAAATCAAGCATTTAAGTACCCCTATTACAATTTATTTGACTTTAAAATCTACTTTCTATAATGTATAACATTTTCCAGCTATAGTAATAATGGAAATATCTCCATGCTTTCTTTTCAGGCTAGGGTAACCTTAACCATCTGGAAATCTCTGTTCTGGATTTAGGTCAATTGATCGTTCTGTGGAGGCTATTTAATTTCTTGATGCAGACTTGATTTCTCCTTCTCTGTGTATGTATAGCACCTTTTTGTTCTGAAACTTACTCTAAATTACTTTGTCATTAGTCTGATTCACATCATGCAAGACTAAATCTATTGCTTCAGTAACTTAATACTGACTGTTTAAAAACCAGATGAGAATCAATGTAGTTTTAAAACACTAGACTTTCCTTTGTTTCTGCACATTTTCATCTACTTACTGATTTTCTTATATCATCTAGTGTATTTTTGAAAAGATTAATTTACACAAAAGCTTAAGACTAATTTCTGTTCCTAGGTTTGCATAAAGGAAAAATAGTATCCTAAATATGTCTAAAATTAATGAAATATATAAATATATGTGAATCTTTCTTTAGAACTTGAAATTGATTTAGCGCACTGAGTGTGTGAACTTGTTCTTTGTAATACAATAGAATTTTTAGTAATTATTTTCAATTCAGGTTTAAGATTATATGTGCATACCTTTCTAAGATTCCAAAAGTAATTTTCGGGTTTACAAAACATTAGTAAATTAATAATGTAAGCTGTCATGTTTTAAAAGTAAAACCATTATGTCCAATATTATTTTAACATTTTGAGATTTGAAAAGAATGTTTTCCATCATTGTTTCATCTTTTCATTGCTCTGTTTTATTAGACCTAATATGTTCAAATAAATCTCTTAGATCATGTCTATGATGCCGTAGGTATTTGTTATAACTGTTTCATGTTCTCTTTAGAGAAATCATGATATCCCTTTGGCCATGATGTCTGCAATTCTGCTAGCTGCCCCAAGTGAATGATGATATCAGGGTTGTGATTTCCTAACCCAGCTGAGCAAGAATATAATGAAATAGATCACTGTTCATTTGTAAAATTATATTTTACTGACTTCTCATGCAAAGTGGTGATACAAGTTCATGCACTTAAGTCTCATCTCTCATGAATTGCAAAAGAAATATATTTTAAAATTAAAAAAAAAAAACTTCTGGAAAAAAAGAAATATTACTCTATCTCTTTCCACCGTGCTTGGTACCCTGGGAAGCTGACTTCTTTCTGTGGACTCTGACTACCCAGCTGCCTTGATCTTGGAGTTGCCATTGTGTTTGACCAATAGGGTGATGGAACATTGAAGAATAGAAAAGAGGGAGAGATCAAGTTATTTGTTCTCTGTTCTCTCAGTTAGATGTAATTTTGTGATGGTTGCATTATTTTCTTCAAGATTGCAGCTCCTATCAGATGATCCTGCCCCTAAATTTATATCTTTGTCCATAAAACAGAAAGTGTTTTATTTGGTGGAGGCACTTCTTTGTCTTTTATTCATTCTCTTACAGTTTTCCAACCTAAAAATAGTGTCTGTATTAAACTCACTTCAATAACATTTCTGATAATACCTCTTTTTGTGACAGCCCCTGAATGATACACATCTCCTTTTCTAATTAATTACAAAGTCCTTATGGAAATCAAATGTTGTAACTTTGTTCAATTAATTAACATTTGTTAAGTAGAGCCCCTGGTGTCAGATAGTGAGTATAGGTTCACAAAAAGATCACAAGGGAATGGAAAACCGAGAAGTTTGCTCCTCTCAGGTCCTGAAGGAAGTACATGGCATCCCTCCTGTGGTCAAAGAAGAGTACAGGCATGGAGATAGGACCTGGAGCACACATATTTTTTGTTTTTTAGGGTCTACAAATGGAGTGATTTTAGAGTTCCCAGACCAACATCATATTGGTCAATTCAAACCAAAAAGAGCAGAATTTTATTAAGGTTTATAAAAATATTATTTAAAGGCACACAGTGGAAAGGCCCATTGAGGGGAAGAAAGCTTACTACAAAAGCAAATGGGGAAGCATGTGAGGAACTTGCATTTACTTATAACTCAGCAGACTATCATCTGGGATATGCTAGTAAGGGGTGAGGGTCTATTTAAGGACCATGCAGGCTACTGGGCCATACCAAAAGGTTTCAGAAGTAAAAATACCATGACATTTTGGTACCCACTCAACACCAAATTTCTTCCAAATTTCATCACTTTTCTACATATCCAATAACATTCTCTTAGTTCAAGTCCTAAGCTGATTATTTTTTTTCTGCTAGAATATTTCAGCTGCTTTCAGCTATTTCTCTTTTACAAACCATTTTCCACATAAAATCAGAGTGGTATTTCAAAAACAGACATGGATTATTAATTTCCTGCTTAAAAGTCATTGATGATTTCACATTGCCTTGAATGTAACCAATGAGCCTCCCCCATCTCTTTCCTAAAACTCCTCTCCTGGCACACACACACACACACACACGTGCACGCGAGCACACACACACACACATACTCACTGTAGCTTCCTCCATACCAAACTGTTGCAATTTCCCACTGGTGCTATATCTTTCTTCTGGGTCTTTAAAACTATGCTGTCTGCTGGGACATTTGGATAAAGGGATCTGTGTGTCCTGCCAAACACCACAGGTTCTTTTTCCCCCCTTCTAGTAATTCTGTCTGGTATTTTAGAATTTCATAGGGAAATCATATATTATACATATATGAAGGATGATGTAATAAATATATATTTTTAAAAAAGAAAGAAAAAAATAAGAAATTTTAAACGCAAAAAAAAAAATTCAATTATAAAGCTCTTAATGAAGCCCTTGCTATGGTTATAATTCTATTACCTATCTTCCCACAGCATCCAACCACAACCTTATTATTAGTGTTATCATTCCTTCTTTTCACTGGTAAGGATATAAAATTTTGAAAAGTTCAAGGTTCAAACTATATGGGTACAAATTCATGAACACCATGCATTTGCCTTATAACTTTGAGCAAGTTTATTAGGTGTATACCTCTGTTTTCTAATTTGGAAAAATAAATAGTCATGTTTTTGTACTTAGTATTTTTGTGAGAATTAAATTGTATTATCACATTTGAAGCAGAATTGTGCTGGGCTTAGCAGTTAGCATTTGATGAGTTATGTATCAATAGTCTTACATTTGTCTATTTTTTTTTCTCAATTGTACAGCACTGAAAGTTCATTAAACAGTGGCCTGAGGTTCTTCTGAGAGACATATGGTCTTGATTGATGAATTTCTAGAAATAGAGAGAACTCTCTTAAATCCTCTGAGGTTAAGTAAATTGAGGTTAAGTAAATAAATGAAAGAATAACAGGCTATGAATTTTAGATTGATTGACTTGTGTTCTCTGTAGGTCCATCTTTGTTTTTCAAGTCCTGACTAATAATGTTTATTTCTTGATTGCTTAAAAGAATACTTCTGTAGAATAAATACTCTTTGGGGCTTCTATGAACCTGATAAAATTCTTCTCTCCTTATAAGACTAGAAGACAAATTTGTATTCATCTTTGCCAGCATTTATGTTCTATAACTGAATTTATGTACATGACTTTAATCATGTCACCTTGATTGTTGACTTGTCTTTCTCTAATTTGGGTGCACTTTCCAGGTAATAACTAATCACATATTTTTAATCTGATATTTTAGAACACTCTTCTTTCCTGTAAGTTTTATGTTAATTTGGAAATATTCCAGAGTCATATGTCTCCATAATAGAGGGGATAAATTAAATTTAATTAATACAATAAATGTTCCCATTTGACATAAAGCACTTAGTAAAAATGCTACATATTTATATATTTCTTACTTTCCATCATGGCAAGGTATTCAAATTCAATGATTCTAAATTTAAATGTAGCTTCTAACTAAAAATAAATTCTTAGTCAAAAACTACTACTATTATAAATGTTTCATTTTAAATTTGATTTGTTATAGTATTTAAAAAATCTATATATCATCATTGGAGTGTTAATGTGTATACTTCTTTAAGGATTCATGGAATAGTTCAATTTCCATAATGATCTATTACATTTTATATTTTAAAATGACTACTATTTTTATGCCTTAGCTAAGAAAACATCCATGGATTAGAAAATACACAAAGCTAATAAGTAATTCCTTAGCAGTTACTGTATATCGGAACTGTACAAAGTGATACTACCTAAGTAAATATCTCCCTAGCAAGGGAGATAATTATAGAAAAACAATTAAATATTCTATGGTATAGGTATTAAGTATTTATAAAGATTTATAAAACTAAGTTTAAGTATTTATAAAGTTTTCAAACTGTACAAACATATCAAAATCTACCACCTTTAAGAATCTATGGAAAATACAAAAATAAAGACAACATACACATTCACATGCTATATTCCTATATATTGTTGTTAACAGAAAGCAAAAGTTTCTGTTAGCAGATGCACTTTGAGAAAATTCTTGAAGAGTAAAGGGGAAAAAAATGGTGACTTCCATTTTTTGTACTTTGGCAGCTGAAAAAATATTTCAACTATAAGGAAGATTTAAAATATAGGATAAAATAGATTTAATAGTTTTAAATTAGTTACTAAAAATGCCAGAATAATGAGGAAAATTCTAATATGTGAAAAGGAAAAACTATCATCAAAGAAATTAGGTGGAAGAATAAAGTAAATATCTTTCCAAATAATGGATAACATTTAATAGGAAATAACCCAAAATGGAGGCTTGTGGCCCAATCCTTTTATTTTCTCTTACTCAAATTAATTTTTGAGCCATGACTTGGTTCTGGGTGCTGTAAAAAGAAAGTGTCACTTTGTATTTATTTAAAAATCTTGAAAGAAAATTTATTGTGTTTCCAGGCTGAAATTTTCCTCATGAGATGGTCAAAGCAAATGCAAGTCTTCTTTGGGGAATACCTTACTCTCAGGCCATAAGTATTCTCATAGATAAAGTTCAAAAGACTATGAGCCTACAGTGAAAAATAGCAAAACACTTGAAGGGAAATGAAAAGCTCCATGAGAGAGGAATTGGGAGAAAGGAAATAACTTGGATGTGCAAAAGAAAAAAAAAAAAATGTTGTTATTACCAGATACAGAATAAAAGTATTATGCTTGAATTTTTAAAGAAATAAACGGAAAGTTAAAGGGATGTATAAGGAAAGAGATACCTTGAAAACAGAGACGAGTTTTAAAACATATGCAAATATACCATCAAAAGGTAAAAACCGAATTTAAATTTTAAAGTGGACAAATTGACAAACAGCAGCAGATGAAGAACCTGAACTCACCTCCTCACACGAACACAAAAAATCTTCAAATCTTTAAGGAATGATTTATGTAGAGGAAACCTGAAAGCAGGACAAATGAAATTTCCACAACCCAGCATAAGAGAATAGAACAGACATAGGTAGGAAAGACAGAGAAAATCTCTCACTAAGGAAAATATCTCATCCTGTGTGTAGAGATCATGGTCAGGAAAGATTGTAAAGGTATAGAACTTTTCCCTGGGGAGAAGGGGAGCATGATGTCCTGCATCAGGAACCCCAATCTCTAATAGTGTATAACTGAGGTGAGCCCCTAGAGACCCAGCAATGAGGATTAGCAGTAAAAAAAAAAAAAACATTTAGGAGAATCTAAGAGCTGCAAGGAATGAAGAACCTACCTTTAAAGTACATTGCACAGACTCATGCACCCAGGCATTTAGCACAGTAACACTGATTTGAAAAGTACCCAATAGTATGTGAAGAAAACCCATTTACCACTCTCACAGCGTCTGCCTGAGAAGTAGAAAGTATTTGGGATGATCCCAAGATTGAAAATGCTAGTGGATGTCATCTTAGCATCTTCATGCATCCTTTCTATTCCAGTGCCTTATAGGTGCCATCTTACAACCCTTCACTCAGCCTACTAAAGATTGTGCATACTCCCTGCTGAGAGCGCCAACCATCTCCATAATATAACACTATGTCATTGCTTAGCACTGGATACCACTGCAAATGACTTCAGCCACACTGTGTTTTACCACCACACCCATACATTCATAAGCCACATACTTTGAGGCTGTGACAAACTACTATCTCCACCCGCCTACCACACTGCAGCAATGCACCACAGCTACCATAGGTCCACAGTGCTGTCCACCCAGTGTATCACAATAGCATACCTGACTGCCCACCCACTTTAACATACCCAGACCAAGTTGACAGCATCATGTACCATGTCACATTGACATAGCACGGTGGTGGGCTCAGCTCACACAAGGAATACACTAATGTTTAGCTCATGTGGACACAAGAGAATGTGTTTTTTAAACTGCATAAGACCAACCTGAACAAGGCCAGTACAAAACAGAAGACATAGTAGAACAGTTAATATAGAGAAGGAAGCAAAAAGAATCAGGCAAAATGTAGAGACAAAAGAATATGTTCCAAATAAAGAACAAGAAAAAAAAATACTGAAAAAGACTGTAAAGAAACAGATATAAGCAAACTACCAGTTGAAAAGTTCAGAACAATGCTTATAAAGATGCTCACTGAAAGTGGGAGAAAATGGGGATGAACTAGAATTTTTCAAGCAAGATGAAACTGAAAATTAAGTTGAAACAAATCATAGAATATTTATTTTGAATAGAAATAATATTTGGCCTGATTTAATGCAATAATTATCAGAGTTATTAAAGTATCAAAATTACTTTAATGCAATAAGTATCAGGTATTCTTCAAAGAAATAGAACAAATATTATACAAATACATACAGAACCACAAAAGACTCCAAATAGCCAAAGAAATTCTGACAGAAAGAATAATGGTATCACATTCTCTAACTTCAATCTCACTACAAAGCTATAGTAATAAACACAGTATGGTACTAGAACAAATGTGCACAGTTAATCTGCAACAAAGGAGCAAGAGCATACATGGAAGAAAGGAAATTCTCTTTAATAAATGGTGCTATAAAAACAGGACTGCAAAATGCAAAAGAATGAAACAGGAACCACCATCTCACACCAAACCAAAAAAAAAAAAAGTGACTCAAAATGAACAAAATATGTGGATATAAAATATGAATTCATAAAATACATAGAAGAAAACATAGACAAAGCCCACTACAACAATGACTTTTCCTCCTTCTCCATACTATTTCTGCTTCTATTGAGATGATCCTTATAATGACTTCTTTTTTCAGTGTATATGAATTCAGTCTGCATTGATTGATTTTCAAATATTAAGCCAACCTTGCATTCATGGGATGCACGGTTGTTGACCATGAAGTACTATCTTTTTAAACATGTTGTTGCAATTACTTTGCTTAAGTTTTCTTAGAAATATTTGAGAGGGATATTATCCTGTAATTACCTTCTCATGATATTTTTGTATGTTCTTGGTATCAGAGTAATGCTGGTATCATAGGATGAATTATTTCGTTTTTAATTCTCCTGGAATAGTAATATAGACTTGTTATTATTTCCTTTAATTAAATTATAATGTACCTGAAACTTCTTATATTGCAAAGTTGGTTTAGTACTGTTAAAAGAGATTTTTAAAAATATTACAAAAAGAATAACAGAGGAGAATGAAATTCCTTGTTTATTTTAAAAACAGCTTTGAAAACCCTGAGCCTTGATTTATTTCTAAAATTCATACATTCATGATTTTTAGAATTAAAATAATTATAAATTTAATGCTACTTTTAAAAATTGCTAATTACATTAATATGACCATCATCTAGTTGTGCTTCATAAATGCCTACATTCACCTATTTCTTACCTTTTCTGTAAAAATAAGTAAAATCTAATTGATAAGAAAACATTTTTAAATATCAATAAATTGAATAGTTATTTTAATTATAAATTATAAAAATGGTATACTCACAATAACTAATAAATTATGAAAAGAAAAATATGGAAAGTCAAGGACTATTAATAATAATATATCAGACATAAAATTTGTTCCCAATAACCTGGAATGTACCTGATTAATGCTAGTTTCAAACTTTGATTTATGATCCTGATGTTTTAGTTGATAGATCAATTGATAGTAATTATTTTTGTGTAATCAGTTAGCAACTGAAATGTGCAACATTGATTTTTTTTTCAGGTGAAACATAAGCTCCCTGAGCAACTATAGTAGCAGAAAAAAAATGATGACATTTAATTCAGACTAATTTATTCCTGAGACAGATGATTGACTATAGTTAATGAAGTACATAAGAAATTTTAGATGAAATGGTAAAATCATTCAGAAACACTAAAACTAAAATTTAATTTGAATTTGGAATACTAATAAATTCCATGTAATTCAAATTTGCATTACTATTTAACTTGATGGAAGTTACCTTAAAGGGACAGATTTATATTATAAGTATAAATAAGAAAAACTATGCTAATAGAATGGAATCAGAGAGAGTTGATTCTAAGACTGCATCATAAGGGCTAGAATTTATATTATTTCTAAAACAAGTGTTACATAATGGAATTATAAAAATGACCCCAAAGAAAATTATTTTTGTTGCTATTTTTCTTCATAGTGTGATGCATCGCGTGTTTGCAAAGTTACTCAAATTCATTAAAAAAATATTGGATTGAATATTGTTGTTAGCAGTAAGGTGAGAAAAGGAACAGAGATGATCCATCTGTCCTTCATGGAGATTGCAGTCAAATGGAAAGAGAAAAGGATTAGCATTAACAATCATAAAAATATGGTTACATCCTGTGATAAACACCATATAAAAGAAATTCAGTTTGTAAAAATATTCTAAAATAAGAGAACTGACCAGTACATTAACAAAATTTTGGTTAAATGATTTGATAAATTACTTCATTTATTCCAGTAAGTTGATATATGTCTAATAATAGACTCAAAAATAACAGTCTCCAGTGTCAAATTTTTCAATCGACCTCTTTTGCCAAAGCTTTCTATTTATGACAATGGATTAAATAAAAATTTATTTGAATAAACTGTTGACTATTTTCATTGCAGCAAACTTTTTGCATTAAAAAGATAATTCTCTTAGTGATTATATTAAATGAGAAATCCAAAAGCATGGCTTCTTACATAAGACTAAGTACACTGGAGACATTAACCCAACAAATATTTGTAAAAGGTTTACTATGAATAAGAAATTTTGCCAAAATGAGAAATCTGTGTGTGAAAGAAGGTAGAAAAACAAAGACCATAGCAGAGAGGATGCACATAAAATAATAAGTATACTACAAGGAGGTGGAAAATGTTCTAGCAGTGGTAAAATGACATGCTATTTTAACGATGAGAGAAACACCAATTTCATCTTGGTGATCCAGGAGCACCCAAGAAGGCTATGTGGGGGAAAGAATATAGGTCTTGACTTGGTGAAATGTAGATGAAATTTAGACAAGAAAAAAGTAACAATATAAAGAAAGTGATTTGAGGAAAATTCCAAATTTTGGGAAACGGGGTTTTGGGGGTAATAGTAATATCACTTTGCTGAGAAAAATTAGGTGCTTTATAGGAATGGTGAAACAGACTAAAGAAACAAAGAAGTCAACTGACTTTGAATACAAAAATAAGGAATTTCAACCTAATTAAAAAAATTTTTTTCATTGTTCATTATTTATTAGGGGTGAAAAAATCCATTGGTAGTAAAATTTATAAAAATTTAGGAATTATGTGTAGACATTTCTAGGTAACTCTTGGATAATTCCTAAATCATTGCAAACTACTTTGAGGACTGTGTATTTCTAGCAGACAATCTAGAAATACTTGGAAGTTCTAGCAGTTTTACCACAAAAATGTAACATGGTATAACTTCTTGATCTTAGTTTCATAAGCTTTAGGCTAGTCAAAGTAGGAATTATGTTTAAGTTGAAATTCTAATTCTGGACCTTCCTGGTGGCTCAAGGGTTTGAGCGCCGCACTGTGGGGGCTTCCACAGCCACTACAGCTCAAGTTCAATCCCCAGCCAGGGAAAGGACCCACATGGCACAGAAGACCTCTCCTGCCTCACCTGCTGCTCCCCTCAGCAGTGTATTTCAGTAGATCTGCCAGTTCTGCTCCCCACTCTGTCTATGGTGAATCCTCTCACCTCCCACCCCCACGCCTCTGGCCTGTACCCCTGTTCTTATATGCATAAATAAATAAAATCTTTTTTAAAAAATTCTAATTCTTTCACATAAGAGAACTATCTTTTAGGCTTATAAAGGCTTATACACCCAGGTTTCTTACTACTTTGAAAAAATTAATTTCTCAGAACAATATATTGACTACAATCCCAAGACTCACCCAGGGTCACATTCTGTGGCTCCAATATTCTCAATATTAATAAATGCCACAATTATAAAGAAATGTGATAACTACTCTCAGTTAAAACTTAGATCAATGCAGTTTTTATTTTCACTTAAACTAAAGTACCTTGTTTTTACTTAAATTCCTGGTACTCTCACTTATATTTTATTTTCTGATCTATTTCTAAATCTAGATCCCAGGATTCTACTCTGTCTGCAACATCCTCCTTTGCTCCTTCCAGTGTAAGGAAGGGGTTTGATGCTACGTGCACTGCCTCAGCCTCGCTCCTGTGGTACCATCCGAGCTCCAGGACAACGTGTGTCACAACGGAGATACTTGCCATCATGTCTTCTTCTCAAGTGGGGCGGTCTCATTCCAGTGTGACTGTCCACGCCATGTCACTGGCCGTTTCTATGAATAAGGTAATCAATTTCATTATCTTTATTTCTTTTTAAAGACTTCTCCAAAAGGTGGAAGAGATTTGAAATCTACCGCAAACACATAAATACCAGCACAAACAGGAAGTAGCTGTATCATTTTAATTAAAACTGAATTCTGATACAGTGCTTTCAGTTTGGTATTGCAGAAGCAAACCTAAGTTGCTATTTTATTGCTAGGATTACAGTCCAAAATAAATTTTCAATTCAACACAAACAAGAGTTAAAATTCAAATGTAGCATTATTCATGTAGCTACTTCTAAAATTATGGTGTGTCCATCCTTTATCACCATAGAAACAATTAGATTCTTATTAACACTATTTTTATTCCTTAGTTGTTAATCAAATCACTATTTTTATATTTCATAAACAAATCTCTAAATTATTTTGGTGATAAAGAGAGTTACATTGCTTTTGATGCTTAAAAATATGGTTTTAACACTTAATGAAGCCATTTATGAATCAATAGAAAATTCCCCTATTGTTCAAATCTAATGGCCTCCTGAGAGTTTCTCCATTAATTAAAGCAGTGCTGGGCAACAAGAGCCAGAAACACCCTGGACAGATTACAAAGACATTAGGTCATGATACAGTTGATTTCATGTCTCTACTCTCATAGCTATAAAGTGTCATTACTGTCCATGTAAAATTAACCACTGGTTCTAAATTAGGAAGGTAGTGATTGGGATTAGTATTAGATAATGATTCAGATGGGAGAGAATTTTATTACTTATCCAGTCCAAGATTGTGTTAATTACCTCCTTTTGGTTAGAGAAAAGACAAAATTTGCAAGATGACCATAGATCTGAGGCATCCCAGAGGGGAGGTAGAGGTAGAAGGGGCAAAACAGAGGAGGGAAGAGGATAAGGGAGGGCAGAGATGAATCATGAGTGCTGTGGTGGTATGAAAACTAGAGAACTACACCTGAGAGGAAAAATCAAATACTGTCCAAAAATTAACAATAATGTAATAAAATTAATTAATAAAAATAAATGTCTCTATTTAAAATACCAACCTATGGGTCCTCCTAAACCAAATTCAAAGATAGATATATGTGTTATTCAATTCTTTCAAAATGACTGTGTGATACCCTGACTGCTTTAATACTCAGTGAAATAAATAAATGTGTCAAAAAGCACAGACAAGGAAGCATGAACTATTTTCATGCTCAATGTGAAACACTGTGTTCTTGAAGTCTGTTTAACTGTAATCTTTTGAAGAAACATCACCATAAGGTGATTTTTCATATCTGCAAAATATCATGCAATTTGTCTCCTTTTGGTATAATCTGATACCATTTATATTGGTCTCAGTGAGTAAAGTTCTAGTGAGATAATTTGAGTTGTAAAGCATGTTTAGATACATCCTTAACCATTTAAAACTCTGACAGGAATTTTTTTCTTTAATTTCATGCTAGGTGGCATCTTAGAAAAATACCATCTTTCATTATCTTAAAATATAACTTGATATGTAATATATTTTTTCATCTAAATTTGCTGATGTTGGTGGAATTGATATTGTAAAGTATGGAATCCTTAGTGATATTTATCTCCTTGTCAGTCACATAGACTATAAATGACCCTCCAGCCACCATTTCTCTGTCTCCTACTGAATCCCCAATTTTCCCTCCTTAACTCCTTACTCAGTGACTTCACCACTTCATATAGTAACCTACTTTCCTCTAGAAAAAAGAGGAATCCAGGAATTACATCTGGAGTTAAATTAAAGACTTAACATGGTTTTATCAGTTTTTGGTGTTTGTGGTGGTAGAATCTAGGGAACTAATTTCAGGGAAAGAATTTAGTGTCTCTACTCTTTGTTGGGAATATTTTATTTTCCCCACTAATATAAGCACTAATTAAGCACTAATATATTGGATGACAATATATTTTTCAACGTTAAGTAGTTCACTTGTGTGGGCATTTCTAAGGTCCTGCTTTTATAGATCCTAAAAATGATTGCGAGTCATTTTGAGGAATACATATTTCTAATAGGCAACCTAGAAATAGTTCAAGTTTAAGCAGTTTTACTACTAAAAAGTAACATGATTTTAGCATGTACTTTTTCTAAGTGCAAAATATTTAGACGCCATGAGTAATTATTACCAATAAGAGTAATAAATCTTTTATCACTTCTCGGCCTTTTGGCTAAGATCATGTGTAGAATATTAAATCTTTAAAGTAAATATTAAATCAGTATTAGCTGAGATATAAGATACATGAAACAAAATACAATAGCATTCTTTTAAGATTATCAGATATCATAGCATTGCAATTTTTTTGTTGTTGCTCTTCTGTTTAGTGGAAATATTTCAGGGTCATCTGATCTAGTGTGATGTCTATATTTTATTTTTTTTTTAAGCTAGGAATATTATATAGAAGTGTAAAAAATACAAATATTTAATTTTAGCCATTTACCCAGTAAATTTGAATAAGATACTTTTCTGCTTTTAATAATGAAGAAAGCCAGGAGCATGTTTGTGTTTTCAAACCAATATTCTAACTATAATTCACACTGATATGCATCTTAAGATCCAGACTGACAAATGATGACTTAGGCCCATGATTCAGGAATCTGGTACCATGATAGGACTTTTTTTAAAAATAAATTTTAAAGATTTATTTATTTATGCATACAAGAACTGGGCTATAGGACAGAGGTGGAGGGTGGGGGTAAGAGAATGCACTAGAGACAGAGTGGGAACAGAACAGGAGGATTGACTGAACTACACTGCTGATGGGAGCAGCAAGCAAGACAGGAGAGGTCTGCTGCACCTGTGGGTCACCTCTCTGGCTAGGGATCAAACTCGTGCTACAATTGCTGTGGGTGCTTCATAGTGCTGCGACTTAACCATCTACGACACTAGGGAGGCCCCATGATGAGATTTTCATAGCATCATCTAAGTGTGACAGATGCCACCATTTCTAAGTGTAGATTTCAGTAAGCACTACTGCATGCTAGTTTCAGTTACTTGGTAAAAATCATGTTTGTATAAATAGTCCCTAAATTCTGTATCTCTCTCTATATGTACACATATAATGCTTAGACTCTACTGGCAGCATGTTCTGTAAATAATTTCTTATATGAGTCCCATATTACTGACTATATTCAATATCTAAAATATATGGATTTATATTTCAGGAATTTGCATAATATCATTGTGAAAGTTCTGATTTATCAGACACTGTACTAAGTGCTTCATGCATCTCATTTCACTTAGTCCTCAGAATAACCTAGTGAAGTATGAGCTCTAAATTATTGCCATTTACAAATGAGAAATCCAAGACCTAGCGTTGTTAAAGTACTTGTTCAATGCCATACAGCTTGGGATTAGAAGCAATCTTGGCTGACTACATACTTAACCACCATCCTCTACTGCTACAGTACCTAGAAAATCAAATTTAATGTGATAGCATGACATGGAATTTCTACGTTTCTCATTCTTTTCATCTGTTGTTAAAAAATATCTTTTCTGCAGGGAGAAAAGAGAATTTTATTTCACAAATATAATTTCAAAAATCAGAAAACTACAGAAGCTAATGTTAATCTGACACATTATTAATGAAAAGAATTATTAATTAAGGGGCCTCCTCCATGGTGCAGTGGACTAAGCAACACACTGTGAAGTGAACCACAGCCACTGCAGCACAAGTTCGATCCCTGCTGCCAGCCAGGGGAGTGCCCTACATGGCGCAGCAGACCTCTCCTGCTATGCCCCCTGCTCCCCTCAGCAGTGTGTTTCAGTCTATCTGCCTATTCTTTTCCCCGATCTGTCTCTGGTGAATCCTCTCACCTCCTGCACCTCTGGCCTGTACCCCAGTTCTTGTATGCATAAATAAATAAATCTTTAAAAAAAAAGAATTATTAAGAGTCATGAACTAAAACTGAAAAAAAGCAGGTGACTAAAAAAATTCTGTAGCACCTTTCCATAACTTTGTATTAAAATAAAATATGGAAAGTAGATTAACAAGATTTGAATTTTAGAAAAATCTAGATATAGATGATGAAAGAAACATGATTTTAAAAGGTATAGTTACAAGGTAGCATGATATAAAGATATGTGGGGAATTAACTTTTTCTTCACAACAACTTTTTCTTGTTCCTTTACACTTCCAGTTGATATTCTTAAACTCTTAAACTGTGAGAGAATGTTAAAGAATTTCTTTTAAGAAGTTCAATTTTTCACAGCAAAATGGAGGTGTAAATTAAAATATAGACCTTGACTAAAATAACACTAAGAAAGGAATTTTAGGGATATAGAACTCAGTAGTAGGTCATCCATACACATATTTTCTGTCAACTTAGCATTACATCATGTACTCTATTAAATCATTCATAACCACTCACCTAATAACATTGACTTATAGAATCAGTTTGATTTAATAAGTCTTCTTTTCCTCAAGACATGCTGTCTTAATTCATATTAGCTAAACCTTGTTTCCTCCTTTATCATAATGATCCTACATCTTACTAGGGAAACATAAGAACATACATTCTTGCTTTGTTTTAGACTGTTGCATGCAGGCAGATGGCTGTCTCCTACTGTAAAGTTCAGAGTGACAGATTTAGAATACCAGTGCCTTGTGTTGGGAGAAAGCGTATGCATCTGACTATTAATTATAGGATTAACATTTTTAAACAGTCCCATACTTTTTAGTGTTCTGTAAAAGAGTTTTATAAATAGTGCAATAAAGGAGTATTTAAATGCCATGCATTAAAACCAAGAAACATTTTATTTCATATTCTGTCGTTGTATATTCCATATATGCTTCAAGGTCCACTGAGTAAATTGCAAACCTAGAAATAAAATGAGCAGTTTTACTAGGTGTTTTGTCTTGTTATTAAAAAAAAAAAAACTGCTCTGCATTTACATACGTGGGATATATGTTAAATGCATGTTAGTTTAAATTTTTTAATTAACTTTAGATCAGAACCCACAAAGCAGAGAAACAGCATTATTTAGCTTTTTATGATTCATCACCTTTCTAGAGAACTGATGGTCTATATCATCAGAGAAAGTCCAGGAAATGGGTGTCAGCCTTTCAAACATAATATCCATGTCTGAAAAATCTATCCTTCAAATTAGGGAGAAATGCTGCATATTTATTAGTAAATGACAACTACTGAAATTTAAGATATTAAATTGAAAATGGATGGGAATTGAAATCAAGGACAGCGTTGAAGTAAGACAAGATAACTTATCATCAAAGACAGATTTTGTTTTTGAAGGCAGCAACAGGCTAAATGGCTCAAAAATTCACTGGTCTTCTCTGTCAACAGTTTCTGTGCCCTGCAGGAGGAACCACTATGTTTGACTAATAAGGAAAGATAATTCCTCTCCATCCTCATGTTTATTATATGTAAAATCTGGATGCCTACCAACCTTTCGGTTTCAATTGTTATTAAATAGAAATGCCCATGTAGGAAGATGAGGGAATGGGCATATTCCTCTCTGCCCATCAAAAAAAATAACATTTATTTTGTCTTATTTATTGCTTTGACATTCTTTTGCTCGGTATAATATTACATATTCAATTAAATATGTATTAGTTGAGTACTTAGCACATTTAACACATGGGGCTGGTCATTGGAGCAGATATAAAGAAAGCACTTTTTTTACTTTAATTTTTCAGTGATTGTTAGTGTGGAATATAGTGGTGTGCAGGGAAGAGAAAACAGGTATAAAGGATGAGTTTAAGGAGTCAGAATGAGCAAATGCATGAAGGGAGGGGAGTTGTTTTCTAGACTTGGGAGCAGAGCACATGAAGTTACCTGAGAAATGAAGGTAGAAATTCAGGTGGGACCCAAACTGCAGAGAATGCTAAATAACAGATTTAAATTTTCAAATTGATTAACAATGTATTTCAGTGAGCAACAGATATAGTGATAGAGTTTACTTCAGAATGATGAATCTGATACCACAATTTAGAAAGGATTTCAGTGAAGGGAGGAATTAAATTAGGAGAAAAGTAGGGTTGTAACTTCAACAGTTTAGGAAATGAAAAGAAATTTATTTTAACCCTAATGTTTCCTCATAATTTAGATTCATAGCAAGTCTTTTTCTGCACATAATATAATTTAGGTTTTTTAATCAAAAATTTATAAACCTGAGAAAGGCTTTTAATATATTTCTTTGTGAAGAATAAAAAGTATGTTATGAAATGAGATTATAAGAAACAAGTTACATTTAAGATTCACTCTTTCCCCTAGTCTGTTCCATCTTCTGTACCACCTAGCCATAAAAAAGTCAAATTATATGCACTGAAAACTACCATGACGCAAACATTATGAATAATAAAGCAAGTAAATGGACTTGTCCTACAAAGGTTAATGACCGGTAGTTAAACATTTATGTATGCATGTATAATGTACATGTATAATATGTGCATGTATACAGTGAAGGTATAACTTAATCTTTCTCACTTCAATGCTAGGTTCCTCAAGAACCATGATTTCATCATATGCACATGTATTTGCTTCTAAAAATATTCATCACACACAACACACAGACAAACACAGAGAAAATTTAAGACTTGAAAGATTATTATGAAATGTGCAGGGTCTTGGGGGTGGGACTATCAAAATAAGTTACTGTTAGAAAATACTTTAAAATCAAATTAAATGAAATTAATTTTACATGTGTGTAAACAAAGTCCAATAGGAATAAAGTAACTCTTGTAACCCACTAAAGACAAATTTAGAACTAGAACAAAAGTTTCATATTCTAACTTCAATATTTTATTTGCCATAGTATATGTCCTTCAAAGTTGTTCAATGGTAGATTCAAAGTTGAGTTGCATATTGTTGAAATAATCAATTGCATACATATGTAAGATAAATGATTATATAAACTAAGATGGTAATACTCAATTTTACTGGCTTATGTTTCTTTATATGATAAAGACATATTTCACTATAGACATGTAAACATAACATTTAGTAAATGGTTCTTTAAGTGAATGCACATTTGAAAGCACTTTTTCTATATGATAAATTTGTTAATAAAAACAGAGAAGACAAATAAATTAGAATTTGTTTTACAAATGCCTATGAAATCATCTTGAGGTGGTAATGTTTAAATAGATGTAATGAGAAAAAATTGGGCATGCAATGATCACTAAATACTTAATCTTTAATGATTGTATAGAACACTGTCCAAAGCTAACCAATAGTAATATTATGCAATATGTATAAGCAATTTTTACATATTCTTGCTGCTATTTTTAAAAATAAGAGAGAGAAATTAATTTGTTAATATTTTATTTATCTTAATATATAAAATATTAAGTAATATAAAAATATTAATATCTTGTTTTTAGATGTCTTTGAATTCTGGTGTGTACATTATAGTTACAGGACATCTTAATTTGAACTAGCCACATTTCACATTTTAAGGACTCTATTGGTACAGTGATTTGTGGATAACACTGAACTTTACTGTTCCATGAGACCAAAGGAAAATGGGTTGTGATTGCTGGTGTCATGCTGTCACTGATACAAAAGTATTGAAGTGGAGAAAAGATGAAGAGACCTTTCTACTCAAAGTTCTGATGAGAGTGCTGTCTAAGAAGATGGAGGTAGTTGAAATAATAACAACCTCAGTCAAAAGACTGAATATTCCTATTGATTAAAATAATATACATTTAAAACTCACTAACAAGCTCTAAAGTCTTTGATAAGTCTGCGTTATCGTTACTATCTATGCTTTGTTAACTGCCTACTATTAGATGAGATGATCTAGCAGTATGCTGAAGTGTAAATGCCATCTATATACTAATAATTGCCAAATTTTGTATCCAGTCCTGATTTTTTTCTACATACCATATATTCATTTTATACTTGTATGTTTTTTTTTTAATTTTTTTTTAAAGATTTATTTATTTATGCATACAAGTACTGGGGTACAGGCCAGAGGTGTGGGGAGGTGAGAGGATTCACCACAGAAAGCAGGGAGCAGAACAGGCAGATCAATGGAAGCACACTGCTGAGGGGAGCAGCGGGCACAGCAGGAGAGGTCTGCCATGCCATGTGGGGTCCCCTCCCTGGGCGGCAGCAGGGATCGAACTCGTGCTGCAGTGGCTGCGGTTTGCTTCGTAGTGCGTTGCTTAACCCACTGCGCCACCAGGGAGGCCCTTTATACTTGTATGTTAAAGAAGGCTTTCCACACAAAATTCTACAGGAATTCTCTCTCATGCTTTCTTTAATATATTGATCCATTTATGAACTTAGGTGAAGTCATCCATGTTTCTACCAAGAATTCATAGCATATTTACTATGTGCTAAGCACTGTCTCAAACACTGGTCATCCATTGGTGACTAAGAGGGATATAGTCCATGCTTTTTGTCAGATACAAAAAATAAAAACCGATAGGAACTAAATTTTAAAATATTTAATCCCAACTGCTACACAAATTCTGAGACAGAGTGTTATAATAAAGAACCTGGTGGGGTGCAGGGAGAATCAGGAAAGTCTCAACCGAAGGACATAAGCTAATGATATGAGTATACATCAACAGTAAAAGCTAAGGTGAATGTTAAACTTCCTTAAAATTATTATTGCATAAGTACAAAACAAAAGGACTGTAATGACCAGAGCTGATTCAGAATAAAATATATGGCTTGTAGGAAATTAATTTTTAGGTATATATTTTCTTCAATGAAAGATGTGTCTTTAGCAGGAAAAAAATAGAATCTGAATTTAAAGAGAGACATCATGTTCTTACTTGTAAATATAATTTTGTTAATGAAATTAAGAACCACCTGAGCAGAGGAATTTATTCTTTAAACTTTCTGTCCTTGAAATAATAAATTCAATTTATGTATCTATTTTGTTTAAGGTTTCTCTGTGGGTGTCTTTATTCTTAGTCATAGGGTCATAGATATGGAAATGAATAAATATTAAGAGATATGGAAATTGAAATCAATCCTAACCCATATGTATGTCACTCTTGGCCAGTAGTTCCTTTTGCTGCTTGTGGATTAGAAATGGATAGTGATTACTTTGTTTAATCTCAGTGTTTCTGTAGATTAATATCTGGTGCACTCACTGAACAATAAAAAGGCAAAGATAACAACCAATAATTATCATTTAACACTTGGTATAGACCATGCTAATCTCTTTTCATGAATTTTCTTTTTTAATTCTCACACCAGTTCTCTAAGTCTGTAGTATTTTATTAGTCAAAGGTATTTATTTCTTTTATTTTTCAAATTTATTCATGTATACAAGAGCTGGGATGCAGGCCAGAGGTTGGGGGGGTGAAAGGATTCATGAGACAGAGTGGGGAGCAGAACATGCAGATCATTGAAATGCACTGCTGAGGGGAGCAGTGGTTAAGACAGGAGAGGTCTGCTGTGCCATGTGTGTCACCTCCCTGGTCAGGAATCAAACTTGTCCTGCAATGGCAAGCTTTATAGTGCTGCAACTTAACCCCTTTGCACCACCTGGGAAGTCTCCAAAGTTATTTTCATTTCCAACTTATAAAAATCTGTGAGTAACTAGCAACAGCAAACATTTATTGGATGCTTAGTATGTGCTAGGCATTTATTTTTCATCTTAGCCTATAGTCACCATTTATTCCTCATGAATAAGTATTATCTTGAAGTAAATACTCTTTTATACCCATAATTCAGGAAAGAAAATAAATGGAAGCAGAGAGTTTTAGCACAACTCATCCATTGTAACTCAGTCAGTAAATTATAGAATTGGGATTTCATTTGAGTTTCTAAAACTATCCTTCCTAGCTGATCCAAAGATAGACAAATTATAAAAAATATAAAGATGGCTTCAGAATGAGAATGCAGCGGTGTCCCCAGAAAGTACTAGAACTAAGTAAAAAAGCACTCAGTGTACTTTCGTGGTTCAAATCATGTTTCATTCTTCTCACTGTGTCCCAACTGACAATAACTTTTGAATCAATGCCACAGATTTCTTCCCTCAAGGAGAGACTGAAGTTTTCTTGTATGAACTCTGCGAAAGAGGCATGTAGCTAAGGTGACCACAGCTACTCCAAAGTAAGCTGTGCAAGTTGATTGCTGACAGAGGAGTTCTTTGATCCACACTGCATATTAAGAGAGAACTTTCAACAAAGAAAGCATTATGGTGGGTTATGGATATATTGCAAAAGTTGTAAATCACAACTATTAACTATCCTATTGAAGAATACACTGAGGCACAGCAAAAGTATTTGGCTTGGGTCACACAGTGACTGACAAAGCTAGGTCTCAAAACAAAATTGTGTTTGGTGCCAGAAATTGTTCTGTTACCTACTAACCATTTCTGATTTAAAATCACCCTTAAAAAAAAAGCAAGAGGATAAAAACATTGAAACAATACTGTTTATATTGACATAGTAATACATATGGTTTATTAAATGATCTAGCTGAGTGGGTTATACTCAAGAATAATTTCATTTCTCCCAGCACCAACTTATTTTCTACAAGATCTCTCTCCCTCTTATTTTGTGACAACCTAGATATAGCCCATAGCTTTCAAGTCACTTGCAGATATTAAAAAGTCTAATCAATTTAAATCCTCATTTCCACACCTAATTTGAAGTTGGCTATACTCTCTAGTTTCTTCCCTTGATACTCATCCTCCCCCAAATTAGGGTCTCTCAGGTCAGATCAGGGCTAGTAGGAATCAAGACAAGCATCAAAAGTCTTATTCCTTAGCACGAGCTGATTGTAATTCTGTGTAGGCATCAAATGAATTCTGTCACTGCAAGTGCATCAAGGGTTTCTTGGTGAGTCCCTACCACACACTTTTCTGTTGTTGGTTGTGCCCTCTCAGCGAATATTTTACAATTTCTGTTTGAAAACCTAGTGAGGGTGCATTTGTACTCTCTTAGTTGCTGCATGTAAGTAGACATCTTAGACAAGTTTATCTCTGGTTGATGAGAAATGTTACCTACTATCTTGCTCCTGGTCAAATGGATCTCAGAAAATCTATCATCATTTTCCTGCGAACTAGTAGAAGTGCAGATAAGCCCTTGAATGGATGAGTCCCCTCTCTCCTCACTAATTTTACAGGTTGCTCTTGTGTGCTTACTCCCTTCATGATACTCCCTACAAGACAGATCCTAATCTCCATTCGTGTCTCCTACCTCCAGGAATACATGTCAGTCTCCTCAAGGATTCTCTCTGTATGTATAGTATCCAAGGGGGCCCAAACAATTGCTTCAGTTATGTTAATATGAATCTAGCTGCCCACAGTTTCTTAGTGGTACATTTTGAGACTTCCTCACTTGTTTTGTGATGGCAATAATATATATCACAATGTTTTCTATTCTTTTTAATTCCTCTGAAGAACCTCTCTGTTAATAAATCTCTAGCTTTCTGACATATGGATACTAAGGGATGGTAGCTCTACCAAGTGGTCTAATTTAGCATGTACTAGATATGTTAAATTCTGAAGGGGATAATTCTATATATTCTCTGCAGTTTGAAGACTTTTTATAATATTTTTGAGAAAATAGTAAAATTCCTTTTATCTCTGGTATTACTATATTAACATAAAGCTATGATACATTATAATCAAGAGGGAGAAGAACCCAATGTCTAGGAATAATATTATTTCTCCCTGAAGTTCTTTTCAAACTTTTTTCACTGAGTTATCCCCGGTAGAAGAGGACATTCAATTCTAACAAAATGGGTTCTGAAAACAAAGCTGTATTTCAAAGCTCTTGAGTCTCTTGTTTCCTAATTCTTAACAGTCATGTGTACTTTATGTCTTCTGATATATAAAGTATGAGTAAAATACTTCTACACTAATTTCATGTTTTTCCTGTGACTAGAAACAAATCTCACATGTTGATGCAGATTCATGGAAATGCATCTATGTGAGAAGCACAGGTTTATGGAATAGACAGTAGGTCAGAGATTAGAAGAGATAAAACTCTGTCTCAGTCCAGCACTTAGCTATGTAACATTAGGGAAATCATGACTTTTTTGACCATCACTATTTCTGTCTGCAAAGTGGCAGAGTATGAATCAATATGAGAAAACCATTGACTTCTATAATTTATTGACACTTATATCGGTCTCTAGCATATATTATCTTTGATTCTATTTAGCTATTGCTCTCAACTCTTGACTAAGCTAATCATAAAACAAGGCCTCAGAAACAGAATGACTCTTCTCCTTACAGAATTAAATTCCTAGGAGGAACTTTAGAAAAGAAGTAAAGGACCTATACAATGAAAATATAAATTCTTGTTAAAAGAAATAGAAAACACAAGGAAATAGAAAGATATACTGTGCTCATGGATTGAAATAATTAACATTGTTAAAATATCCCTTACCCATAGAAAGATTTAATGCATTCCCTACCAAAGTTTCAATGGAATTCTTCAAAGAATATATAAAACATTAAAATTCATTTAGAAACACAAAAGTCCCTGAACAGCGAAAGCAATCTTGATAAAAAGAAGAGGAAGGGAGGCATCACTCTACCAGACTTCAAACTATGTTACAAGGTTGTAGTAATCAAAACCATATAGTATTGGAGTAAAAATAGAAACAGATCAATGGAATAGAGTCCAGAAGTAACTTACATTTATTTGGTCAGTTAATCTATGACAAGAGAGCCAAGAAATTTATGCTGAAGAAAAGAAAAATAATGACACATTCAACATTTGGTGCTAGGAAAGCTGGACAGCCATATATAGAAAAATGAAACTAGAATACTCTTTCTAGGCATCTATCCCATGAATATCAAATGCTTATTTCTCTGGAGTCAGAATCTTTCTGCTTACTTTTGTTACTAATATTCTTCCTTTAGTCAACTGTTGAATCCCTTTGCATGAATGTGAACTATAATCACATCCCTTATGTTGAAATGCTGATTGGTGATTATGTTTAGGTCTTTATTATCATCTCTTCAAATTCTTCTATGAAATTACTATACTTGTGATTTTTTTTGTCTTACTAACTTAACCACTTTATCTTATAGAAATGTTTACTGTGTATTAGGTATATACATATGCTGGAATACGTGGACGTATATACTGTGAAATATGCACTTTCATGCAGTTCTGTAGTTATATTTCTTCCTACTGATGAACATGAAGGAAAGCAGTGACTAAACTATAAGCATTTTAATGACACCACAAAATAACTACTGAATTTTTCTGTAGTTTGAACTTTTCACTAATGTATTTTGCTTTTTCAGCTGCTAACATGTAGCATAATAAGGAATCCACAAGCCCTATCTTCTGTGGATTATTATGTGCAGCACACTTGACATTTTCTAGGCACTAAATGCAAAGGAATCACTTAAAAATTTTTCCTTTATTTAAATTAGCATGTCTACTGCCAAAATTGTGTTCTGGAAAGTTCCTGTACACAATAGTGTTTTGGGAAATCCAGAGAATGAAAACACAAGAAAAATAAGGCAATAAATAAAGATAAATAACTAAATGTGAACTTTCTTATACATTGAGTTCATTTTGTGTTGTTTCTTTTCTAGATAGAAATTTGAGAACTGTGCACATTTTCATGTTAAATTGATTTATAATTCACTTTGGTAGAGGTGATAAGAAGACATTATGTATGAATATCCAAAAAGATTACTATGCAATCACTTGAAAATAGCCAACATTGAAAACTGCTAAAAATGATGAATGTTTGACTCTGGACATAATTAGAGTTTGTGAAATCAACCATACCATTGTTCAGATGTTTGAACATATGTTTGAAAGCCCAGAGCATAACTGACTAGAATTGTTCCCTATTGTAGAGCAATGCTCCCAATACTCCCTTCATTTTAAATTAATTTGTATTATTAAAAAAAGATGAAATCCACATGTATCAGTTTAATTTATATTTAGATCATTTGAAATGCTATCTTTTAAAGCCTCTATAATGCTTCACTATTTATATATTTTAAGGCATTAACATCCCACATTAATAATTCATAACTCTGGATTAGAATATTATACTTTTGCTTTTTAACTCAGTCAGAAACTTTAGTGGTAATTGTGACCCTCATGTAAACTCTGTTCAAATACAGGTTCCATCACATTCAGTAAATATAATCACTTATGTAAATTTACAAATATGCTTATTCAGTATTGCACAGACCATGCTGATCCATTTTTTTATCTATCCATCCTATTCCACATCACTGTTCACATTATTTTATAATTAGATTTTCCAGATTTCAGAATCTCCACTAGTGAGCATATGTCCATCCTTTTTAAAGTAGAGATTAGATAACCTTGCTAGTTTTGCTCTCATTTTCCCTCCCAAAATTATATGACATTTCAGACTTTAGAAGGTACACCTCTCTGATGCAAAGAAGTGATCCTTACTTTAGGGAACAAAGTAATGTCTCCCAGACTCAGATTTACTCTTTTAACATTCAAATCCTCTGGTGGTTCTTTCTTTTCTGTCACTGCAATTGTAATATTGAAGATCATGTGAAGTTTCAAAAGATATTGTTGCTATCTGTTGAGATTCATGCCCCCATCACGTAGTTTCCATAACTGTAGACTGATCTTCACCCAATGCTTTGATGATGATATAGATTAAATGGGTACAAAAACTTAGGCATATGACCTTCCAGTACTTTTTCTGTACTTAATTGTCTATTAGTGCCTTTTGGCATTAGCCATTTTCTTGCCAGTGGACATTAGTATGACCATGATCAGTGTGACCTTGCTTACATATATACAAAAAAAATGTACTAAATGCTTAATATGAGCAATTACAGTGCCACATGCAAGATGAGCAGACTCACTGTCTAGCTGGGTTATAATTTTTGTACATTTCCTCTTACATTCCTTTCCTTCTTTCCACCATAATAATAGTCACAAGTGTTAACATCTCAATCTCATTGCATTCAAAAGTTCACTAAGTCACAGTAAAATGATTCATTCATAAAATCTTAATATGAATAAAAATGTAACCCAAAGTACTATCACATACCACAATCAATAACTTTATATTTCTTTTATGTTTATATTTTATACCATTTTTGTATCTTTGTAATTTTGTAACTTTGGCTTTAACATTTTCCCCAAATTATCTAAAACTCAGACCTTTATTTGAATATTCATTTAATGTTCCTCTTCTATGGCTAACTCTCCCAGGGAATAGCCAGGGAAAATCTAATATTTTAATGAATGTTTTAATGAGTAGGAGAAGAAATTTTAAAGAGTTAAATTTCATATACTAATATTTACTCCTTTTAAAATATAATGTGCTCATTTAGCCATGCAGTAATGTGGTAAAATACATATTTAATATTCTACAAATAGCTTTAAGATAACTCAAAATACACAAATGGCTTTAAAAACTATATAATATTATAATCAATAGTGGAAGAAATGAAACAGAAAAATTTCCTCCTGTAAATGCTAACTACATAATGTACACAAAAATGACAAGGACTCTCACAGAGAAATGATTGTGTGGTACACATTAAACAAAATTACTGAGATTAAATTAGCATCTTTCAGACTATAGAATGAGCTGATGGATGAATGGGCAACCATGCCTTGTTCCTAATATTTTTTTTAAATATTTATTTATTTATGCATACAAGAGCTGGGGGTACAGGCCAGAGTCCAGGGAGGTGAGAGGATTCACCGGACAAGAGTGGGGAGCAGAACAGGCAGACTGGGGCAGCAGCGGAGGCGGCAGGAGAGGTCTGCAATGCCATGTGGGCCCCTTCCCTGGCCGGCGGCAGGGATCAAACTTGTGCTGCAGTGGCTGCAGTTTGCTTCATAGTGCATTGCTTAACCCACTGCACCACAAGGGAGGCCCTTTGTTCCTAATCTTAAAATTATGAAATTTTTGTTTTTCACCATTGGGTATGTTGTTCAATGTGAATTTTTCATATGTGGCCTTTATTATTTTAAGATATGCTCCTTTTATTTCCAATTTATTGAGAAATTTTATCATCAATGGGATTGGATCCTGTCAAGTGCTTTTACAATGTCAACTGAAATTATCATTTTTTTAATCTTTTTTTTTTTGATGTAGTAAATGATTGATTTGCATATGTTGGATCAAACTTGCATCCCTGAAATGAATTCCACTTGGTTACAATGACAGATTTTCTTAATATATTGCTGGATTAAACTTGCTTTGATTTTACTGATGATTTTTGCATCTGTGTTCATCAGTTTTTGCTCATAGTTTTCCTTTTCTGTGTTGTCCTTGTTTGGTTTTGGGATCTGATAAAAGCCCAGTTGTTGTGCCTTTGTATGTTGTGTGCTTTTTTGTTCTCTCATAACGTAAATTTCTTTTCTCTATTATTGAATTTTGATGATTTATCAATGTTGTGACCTGGTGTAAGTTGCTTTGCAATTTAGATATTTGCGTGTTCTGCCTGTTTCTTGACATATTTTTTCCCCTCAGATTTGGAAATTTGTTACTTGTTATTTCTTGGAATAAGGTCTTTGCTCCCTTTTTCCATTCTTCACCTTCATGGAGTTTCATGGGAGCCCAGGGCAAGATAGGGCTGGGAAGCTTATACACTGCTTCTTTCTTCATGATCAGACCAAGTTCCACTCCTTTTTGCTAGGTTCCAGTGTCAGTATAACAAGACTGATTAATAGCAGATTTCCCTCCAGCCTCAAGAGAACTAACTCTCTGAAGGTTAGGACAGTGTTTTCCATTGCTTACATTATAATCAAACCAATAATATGGGACTTAATAATAAGTCTTAGGGCTCAGAGAAACAAGAATATATTATTTTTCACTATATTATTTTTCACTCACTATTGAAGTCCCCTGTGCCAGTCTGGGTGCAAAAGAGTTTCTGTCTTCTGGCTACTACCATAGCCAACGTGCCCTCACTCCCTCTATTCCAAAACTTTAATAAACAATGATGCACTCATTTCAGGTACAGAATTATGGGTCTTATTTCATGTCTTATATTCAAGTCTTTAAAAAAATTTTAAGTTACACAAAAGGGAGTGATATAAGGTAGTCAGGTAGTTTCTTCTTTTTTTTTTCCCCCCCATTGACTTCCAGCTTACCCAGCACCATTTGTTGAAGACTCCTTTCTCCATTTACTCTTTCCTTTCTCCATCCCTTGGCCCCTTTGTCATGGATTAACTTTCCATATAAATGTGGAAATTTTCCTGGACTCTCAGTTCTATTGTATTGGTCTGTCTATTTTTATTCAAATTACAATATTGTTTTTACTGGTATGGCTTTGTAGTATAGTTAGAAATTTGGGTGTGTGGTAATTCTATTCCTCATTATTTATGTCAAGATTGCTTGATCTATTCAGGAATTTTTTTGTGCTTCCATATAAATTTTAGTAATGCTTATTCTATTTCTTTGAAGAATGCCATTGAAACTTTGATAGAGATTGCAGTGATCTGTATATTATTTTGTATAAGGTGGACATTTTAACAATGTTAATTTTCAAACCCATTGGCAAGTGATACCTCTCCTTTGTGTTCTTCTTGTGTTTCTCTTAATAATGCCTTATAGTTTTCATTATATACAATTTATGGCAGTGAGTTTGATTCTACAATTACTTCAAAAATGTTCCAAAAGAAACTTTAAAGGCAGTATTTCTGCACCAAAAATAAGAGTTAATTTTTAAGTCTTGATCATTATATTTTCTAGTTAGTGAAATTCCTAGAAATAAAGCTTTAACAGAAAACTTACCATTTCTTTCAGTGTATCAAGAACATTCTTAAATTCAAATCTACCAGGTCATCATCATCTGGCTAATGAGTCAACTATGTCAAAAGATTATGTGATATAGTATGTTTTTTTAAAAAATTAAACATCATTACAAAGATCAAAGCATTATCTTTTAATTGTAAATTTCAAATTGAGAAACACAAGGAATGTCAAATATATAACTGATCTTAATAAACAAGCAAACTAAAATGAGTGAAAATTTGCAATAAAATAGAATTATGCAAATCTGTTTTTGTTTCTATGGAAATAAAATATTTAAAAAATGATTTTTAAGTATTCCCACTGTGAAGGCTTATTAGAAAATGGAATCACAAGCTATGTAAAGTGTTTTAATTTCCTCTATATTTCATGAAAGTTTTCAAACTGTAAAAGAGCAAAATAATATTAATACTTATATTCCCACCATTATATTGTTACTAAAATTCTACCATATATGTTTTACTGTATTCTATACTTAACCTTCCTTCTATCCATTAATGCATTTTGATACATTTCAAAGCTAGAATTTTTATACTATATCTCTAAATACCTATACCTATTAAATGCATATCATTAGAACTCAACATTTGCTTGCAGATTTTTATTTCTATTGAAGTAAAAATCACACATATCACACTGATATTTTACACTTACCAGTAGGTGAATTTTCAAATACATACTCCTATAAATAACACAATCATTTAGATATAATATATCACAAAAACTTGTCTTGTGCTCATTCACAATAAATATTTTCCCCTGACCCTCATGTAGACCCCTAGTATTTTGACTTTTTTCCCACCATAGATTGCTTTACCTGTTTTTGAACATCATATAAGTGGAACTATACTGTATGTGTGTGTGTTTGTGTGTATACTATTTTTTAAGACTTCTTTTCCTAGTGTGTGTTTGTTTCTCATCCACTTTTTTGTAGTTTATTACTTTTTATTTCTGAGTAATTACAATGGGGTTTGGCCTATGAGTTCTAATGGGCTGGTGTATGCTCTTATCAAAGATGAATTGGTGGTGGAAATTCTATGGAGACACCTAAAAAAAAAAGAAATGTATTTTTTAAAAAAGATCAAACTCTCATGATTGCTTCCCATCTTTCAGGTCATTAACTCTTAAGTCAGTGTCCTAGTATTTATCATAACAAATTACCACAACTGGATGTCTTGAAAATAAGAAAAATTTGTTCTATGACAGTTTTGGAAACCAAAAATCTGAAACTAAAGTATCAGCAAGGCCATGTTCCCTCTGTAGACTGCATGGAAAAGTTATTCTGTGTCTTGTCAGCCTCTGGTGGCTCCAGACATTCTTTGACTTGGAGCTAAGGAACACTAATCTTTTACTGTGTCATCGCGTCACTGACCCCTGGATAGGTCCTTTGCCTTTTTCTTAAAGAAACTTTATCATTGGATTTAAAGCTAACATTGATCCAGTATTACTCCTCTAAAAATCCTACCTTAATTGTATCTGAAAGTTGTTTTTCTTGCTCCAAAGTAAGATCAAATTTTTAGGTTGTGGATGGACATATATCTTTTGGTGAACTGCATTTCAAACCACTATAATCTCTGTCAACACATTTGGTGAAATGTGAAAATAATGATTTTGTGAAACAAGTTTTCATTATTATTGTTGAAATAAGAAATAGTTGTTTCTTCATATTTTTTCTAATAAAAAAGCAAATTTCATGAAGCATTATAGTATTTGATAGGGTGTGCTTTAAAGAAAGTGGATATGTTTTTCTTCAGCTTCTAAAAGAATATTTTTAAGAGATACTTCTTGGAAAACAGTCCAGGGATGAGATCTTGAGGACCAACTTCTATTTAGCCACCCCTTCTAGGACTTACACAAGCAGTTCATCCTATAAAATGAATACAGTAAAGGGAGTATGTGGGTTCAGCCCTTATACTGACAGCATTCTGCAAGGACTCCTGAGGTATATTGGAATGAAAGAAATAAGTAGAAAACCCCAAATTATTGATGCTTTCTGCTAAACTCTAAGTCTTGATGATGTGAATTCGATTATTTATTTGTAGTAGTTTGTCTCAGGGCTTCTCAACCTTAGCACTATTGGCAGTCCTTTGGGGGAATGTGGCCTATCCAGTGAATTGTAGGATATTTAGCAACCTATACTCAGTAGCACCACCCCCAAGTGTGGAATCAAAAATGTCTACAGACATTACTAAATGTTCCCTGGTGAGCAAAATCAAGTTAATAACCACTGGTCAAGCTGACACTGTTAATATTCACAGCAAAATTAGATCCTTAAAAATATATACTTGTTACTATGAAGTTGCTGTGAAACCAGAGATTCAAATGTTTTTAAATCAAAGAGTTAAAAACATTTTGGATTCTCTAAAAGTTAGCAATTTTTTTTGTTCTATTAAGTATATCTTTTAGATAAGTGCAACATCCATTTCATTCTTTTTGAGAATTGATAGAATTTTTACCACTAAATAGGGCTATTTAGTGCTCTTATATTCCAGGTCATTAATTTTAATGGTTAAGACATTGTTACATGACACTCAGGAGAAAAAAAGTGCATGCTGATAATTCTACTCTTATGCAGGAAAATATTATTTTCGTTGGTAAAGGCAAACCATTCCTTTGGATTTAGAAACATTTAGCTTCTAAGGTTCTGTTACCATTTTATTTAAAGCCCCATTAGCCCCAATATACTGAACAATAGTTCACCATTTTGCCCCATGTATGATTCATTTAGAGAAGTTTAAAAGCTCATAAAAATATCTAACTCGCATTTATAGAGCTTCTGTTTACTTCTAATAGTATAGAGAATGTTTCTAATTACTCTAAACTAGAATAAAAAGGGAAACAAACAAAAAAATAAGACAACAGTCTTCTAGTAACATTCTGTCTTCATCTGAATGTTTAGTATTACAAAGTTACCAATTAATATATCAACTTCCCTTTGTGTGGGAAACTCTGTGCTGAAATAATGTGAATCAGTGTTCAACCTGTGTCATATTGTCTTTCATCTTTCAGATTCCAGGAAATTCTATATATCGGTAATTCTGAAGAAGGTAGATAAATTTGCATAATTTCAATTTGGCAGAACAGATAATTAAAAATTATGACTAACAGGCTAGAAAAAGGCTTGAATGAACAAAATATAAACTGAAGGTTCACTAGATCTTACTTTCCTCAGGTGGGGCCCAGAAATACCAAATTTTGATGCCGCTTTATTTTACATTTCCTTTCCAGCTTTGTGGGTACTAAAGATGTTATAATTTTGAGAGGCTAGTATCCTTAAAAAAATAGTATATAGTTACAAATTGTCAACACAATTATGAAAGATGCACTTATAAACAAAGAGCCCTGCAGCTTAACTTTCCCAGCCACACGGGTCGTTCTACCAGTATTCTGATCCACTGTTTATTCTGTTTTACTCACACACAATCAGAAATTCTGAACCATAATAAACTCCCAGTCTGATAATGTCCAGCAAATCTCAGAACAGGTTGGACAGGATGACATCTATACCCTTTTATTTTTGGTGTTCCTTTCATTTAGTTACCAATGCCTAATGTATATTTCTTATACATACACACACACACACACACACGTCTTTTTAATTTTTTTTCTTTTATTAAGCAGCTAGTACAGAGTTTCCATAAACTTGCTAACTCCCATACAGTTTCCCCTCTTGTTAACATCTAGCATTAGCTTTTGTATTTATTATAACTGGTGAAATAATATTGACACATTATCATTACATGAAGCAAATGGTTTTAGTTGGCACTCACTTTATGTTGTACAGTTCCATGCATAAAGAATGGTTTTGAGGAAGTTCTGTTGGTTTGGCCCATGCATAGAGAATGGTTTTGAGGAAGTTATGTAAATGAGTGGTAAAGTTTAAACTGCCGCCTTCTTTATTCTTTGGGTTATTGAACTCTCATTACTTTCAGATTTTTAGACATAAATATCTGAAAAAGTTTTTTTAGGCATATAGATGAGGATGGTATTTCTGCTGCTGAAAGGCTGGTGGGTTTGATCTGATAGTACCCACATTTCAAAGGCCATCTGTCAAATTGAACAAAATTAAAGTTCAAAAAGAAATAAACCTGTTAAAATATTCTTGACTTTTCACTATGTTGGTTTCTTACTGATATTCCTCTACCTATCTGATTACTTTAGTGCTTATTTTTGAAGGAGAGAAAAATAATTAGCATAATGTTATCACACCTTTTTGTTAAGTATCTCTTTGCCATACAAGATAAAAATTTCTGGGAAGAAAAGTTTCTATGGTTGCTGAAGAAACTTGCAACCTCACCATCTTTCTGCAACTCACTAGCTGCTTTTTGCAACTGAAAGAAAGTGATGTCTTAAATACTATGAAGTGTCTATCAGTGAGAATCTGAGTAGGGGTAGCAGGGCACAGCCATTGCCAGCTCTGAATCAAAAACTAAGCCGAGGCAAGATCTGGAGTGGATCACAAGCTGCTATCGGCTCCAACGCTGCTTCCCTGGAGAGGAACTAACTAGACACTGGGTTAGTGCATCTGCCTCCATGACCTCTTGGGTTATATCCATGATCAACTTGCATCAAATCTCTAGGCTTTGGAAAAATAGTGACTTCTAAAAGAGGGAGCAGGTTGGTCTTCAAGCAGTTATAATCTACTTGCTGGTATATGACCAGCATTGAGAATTAAAGTCAGAAACTAAAAATTACAATTTCAGTGTAACCCAGAAGAAACCCAGGAGTGGGAGAAAAGGTGGGGAAGACAGAAGTATAAAGTCTTAATATAGATTTGGAATTTGAAAGAAGTATCGTTATGACAAGATTTATTTTATGCAAGGAAGAGAGTTTTCAGATAGCAATATAGAAAGATGTGCTTGAATAAAAGATCAGGGAAATTTTTAAACATTTGCAATGAAAAATTAAAATTAAATTTCCATATTAGCAAGGAAAAATTTAAATGACTAGCAGAACCAGTAAAAACTGAGAAAGTAATAAAATAATTAGTGTGAAACAAATTTAGAGCTCAAATAAAGAAATAAAAGACTTACATCATTAGGGCAAATGTGTATCCATTTATTGAAATGTATATCTATTCTATTAAAATCTCTCATTAGGACTCAAAATCCAGCTATAAAGTTTTTTGATGCTTATAAGAAGTGAAAGTTAAAAATAGAGGTGTGACAAAAAAAATATGTATTTTTAGATGTGGAAAACTGAAAGCAGGGAGGGTAAAATCAATACTAGATAAGATGAAGATTAAAGTTAAAATCACTGTCATACTAGTATTCAAATAGGGACGTAAAAATGTCAAATTAATGTATTTTATGGATATAAACTTGTGCTTAAAGGCAAGATTCATTCCCATGCTAATTTTGACTTCCTTGTGCTTCTCTTAGAATGTTGTCCTTAACACCTCTCAGGATTTCTCCACAGAAAGAAGTATGGAAATAGCAGTAGTTACCAGGGGAGCTGGGTTCCAGTGTGGTCTCTGCCATGAATATGGAGGGCTTGAATCAAATCTCTTAAGGTCTTTGGGTATTAATTTCCATTTTCGAAGTGAGAAGAAGTAGGCCTCATTTTGGAGGTTTCCACTTGGCAGCCCTTGAAATCTAAGGATATATTTTGTTTGACTTACAGAATGCTTTTGAATGTTTAGACTTAACTATCAACAGTATGGAGAATGAACATTCTCCATCATTCCATACTGTGATAATATATTTTGGTACCCACTTGCCATCATGTGAGCATGAGACCACTGTTAAATAATATCTGAATTTCTTTTCTGAAGCTTAAAATGGTACATAGCATGTCCATACCAAAAGTTCTATTAATAAGATAAAATAGATATAATAAAACAGATAATATGTTCAGTTTTACCACTGACCCCTTTTCCAACACATGCTTTATATGCATTATCTACATGTATTATATTTATAAATAATATTTATTTACCCATTTATCTGTACAAAAACTCATATACACATACAAAGAATATTAAAATTGATGTTAAAAACAATGACTCTCAAAACAGGCTAAATGTAACTGAACTTATTGCAGGGTAAGAGTAGGAAATGTTAAAGAAAAATATAAAAGATCAGTTTCTGGAGTCTTTTAAAAATATTCAAATTTGGGCCTCCCTGGTGGTGCAATGGGTTAAGCAACGCACTATGAAGCAAACCTCAGCCACTGCAGCACGAGTTCAATCCCTGCCGCCAGCCAGGGAGGGGACCCACATGGCTCAGCAGACCTCTCTTGCCTCACCCGCTGCTCCCCTCAGCAGTGTATTTCAGTAGATCTGCCTGTTCTGCTCCCTGCTCTGTCTCTGGTGAATCCTTTAACTTCTCACAATTCTGGCCTATACCCCAGCTCTTGTATGCATAAATAAATAAATCTTTAAAAAATATTCAAATTTATTATCATCCTAGTACTGTTTATATATAGCATTCTCTGAGAAAGGTAGAACTAACAAAAATATCTGTCAAGGTATTTCAAATTCTTAAACTCCACAAAATAGTAGTCAAATAATGATGAGATATGTTGCCAGAATGGAGGTAGAACTTAACTTTTTCCTAATTTATTAATCTCTTCTTTCATTCTAATGCTCAACTCTAGCCCCTCAACATGTATGTATACACGCACCCGTACACACTTCATTTATTCATACTATAAGCATGTACTAATGTACTTACAATACATCAGGCTTTTCATGAGGTACAGGATACAAAAAATTGATCATATTAAAATTGTGTTTCTTTTAAAGTTCACATGTTTAAGTAAGGAAATACTGGTGGGTATCCAACATTTGTCACATATTTTAATAAATCATCTGTTTTAATCACCAAAATAGTTCAAGGTAGGGTTGCTAGATATAAATAGAAGACCTTTGCACTTTGAATTACCAGCAAATAATTTATCTTAGTATAATGTGAAGAATGCAATATTTGTGATACTATTATACCTAAAAAATATTGGGACAAATTTTCACTAAAACTTATCTGAAGGTCACATTATTTTATATTTTTATTTGAGAACGTGTTCAACTCCAACTTAAAGAGATACAGGAATTCAATCGCACCCAGTTTAAATTTAGTTATAACTGTATCCAGATATATTCAAGACTAGATTAATTTAGTTATTTAATCTCATAAATGAGGAATTACATGCATATTTCCTCAAGCAAACCCAAGAAGGAGACAGGTTATTATAAAAAAAAAAAAAAAGAATGTACATCTTAGGTATATTAGGGAGTCAAAAAGGATGAAATTAATTTCCTCTGTGTAACTTCATATGGTGAAGTATTTTCGGATAGTCCAAAAAGTGAATTAAATGTAAGTAAAAATAAACAAAGAATACTAAGTTGATATATTTAAAAAAAATATTCTTTCATCCTGCTAAATAATACCTTTTTTTTCAAGATTCCCTTTGCACTTAATATTACCATTTCAACTCATTACTCCTGTATATTACAGAAGTATTGCCAATCAGCAACATGTTTTCCATATTTTCTTGTTGCTTTAAGAATTGACAAAATCTAATCCCAATTATCACCAACATAAAAAACTCCAAATTTCCTTATATCCTTGTGAAAAAAATTAAGCTTATATTCAACACAGAGGTAAAGTGAAATCTAAATAGAAAATTTATCTAGTTACTTTGTCTTATAAATTGTTGCTGGTAGATCAAATAAAGAAAGCCAGATGTTTTTGCTAAGGACTTAAAAGAATTATTTCACACATATAATCTTTGATGAAACAAGAATATCTATTGCTTCCTTGTTTCTCTTCCTATATGAAAAAGACAATAATAGCTGACAAATGAATTCTGATAACATGTAATATGTCATTATTTAAAGTCTGTTGTGTAAAGATTTTAATTCCCTCAATTATATAACTGGACACTAATGTAGTGCACTGCTGTTCTTATGGGTTTTTAAATTCATAATCATTGAGCCATTTACTGAATGTTTAATGCAAAATTTTACATTTGAATCTCAAACTTTTTCCAACATAACATAAAATTTGAGTAATAACTAGAGAAGTTTCTGAAGTTACAGTTTAATTTAGCATGCTAGCTTAAGAATTATGATGTTTTACTTTATATTGTTGGAAACATCTTTAGAAGATTTAAAATGATGAAATTTAAGAAAAGTGACTCTTCACTGTAGAGCCCTTGATGCTATACAGATGAGTCTAGAAACAAGGCGCAAAATGAGAGTAAAAACAAGATTGTGAGGGAGAAATGAGCACTGGATATGAATTTACACTTTGACACTATAATGTAAAACAGAGAAGAGAAAGTTCAAAAACAATGTCTCCATATCTAGACAAAGATCTATCAATCTGTTCATCCCCAGACCACATTTTCTTTAAATTACCAAAGAAATATTATAGCAGAATTTCAGAAGGAAAAAAATGCATTTTGCAGCCTCACAGGTTACTCACTCTACAGTGTGCTCATAGGATATGTGCCTGTTTCCTGAGTGAAGTGTAGGGGACAGCAAAGCAATGCATTTAAACACTCCCTTTGCAAAGTAGTCACTTAGCATTTGCACGCAAAAGTTTACACACTTTTCTATTCACCTCTACAGGTGACCATATTTTTAAAATACCATAACTGAGCCTAGAAAGTTCCTTTAAAGCACTTTCAGCCTCTCCTGGGGGAAGAAACCCTAATGAGTGACAGAAGGAAGGATGCACTGGTCCATCTTGACAGCTTTGCTTCTTTAGTTGCTTTTACTCAAGGAGAGGATGTCAAATCCATCCTGTGTACAGAGAGCCTCAAGTGATTTTCTAGTAGAATTGCTTATGTTTTGGTGATGTTTCTTAACAATTCCACAATGCACAAAACAAAGAGAAAGATAGTTGGAAACAGTTATCCAAAAATATGCATTAGGTGCTAAAGACTGAATTATATTCTAACTTTGCACAAAAATTTTAAACATCTGCTCTGGTAAAAACTTCATTTAAATGTATTCAGACTTATTTTTAAGTTTCTTACACAAAAGTTGCATGTACCTGAAGATATTGTATTTGGTGCCCACATTACTTTATTAAACATGTATTTGTTTGATGGCCCTTACAAAGAATGTGTGCATATATGTGTCATATATATATGTGCATATGCGTGTGTGTGTGTTTGTGTACTCATGAATGTCCTTCTTAGTTTCCAGGTTCTTATTAAATGCCAGAAAATCTATAAGTTTGAATGCATATTCACATATGGTACCCCTAGGTAGGAATTGAATTGCCAGTGTCCCTAGAAAAGGTGCTGTTTGCTGTGCTTCACCATAACCCCATGCCTACCTTGCCTCAATTGTTTGAGGGGCCAGCCCGGGCATGGGAGTCGAGTGAATTTCTTTTTTTTTTTTTAAGTTTGGGGTCGTTATTTTTTAAATTTATTTATTTATGCATACAAGAACTGAGGTACAGGCCAGAGGTGTGGGGGCCGTGAGAAGATTCACTGGAGACAGAGTAGGGAGTAGAACAGGCAGATCTACTGTAATATACTGCTGAGGGGAGCAGCAGGCTATCCAGGAGAGGTCTGCTGTGCCATGTGGGTCCCACAGCGGGGATGTTACTCCTGCTTCAGTGGCTGTGGTTTGCTTCATAGTGCGTTCTTTAACCCACTGTGCCACCACAGTGGCACCTTTGATTAATATTATAATATTAATATTATGAATACTATCTACAATCACAATGGTGCTTTTTAGCCTGGGGTTGTGGTCCCAAATGATTCTAGGACCAGCTCCACCAGTGTTTCACCTTTGCCACATGAAATGAGGATGCTGTAATTACTGATTTTCCAGATAAAATAGGAATTAGATAAAATGTGTTTTAAATGAATAATACATCTGGTGTACAGTACCTCTCTGGTGGGTAGTTGCTCAAAGATGATGACAGTGATTATCATGAGAATAGTGATGTGATGTTGATAATAAAGTCACCCAAGTTTTGAGACCACAGTTTTCTCCATGGAATAGGAAAGTGTTTGAACATAATCACAAGTGTCCTTTAGCACAAAATGTTTCTAATATACTTAGGATATTTAAGCCCTGTTCTCTTGTAATTGTAGATTGCTATAAAATAAACCAGAATCTTTGCATTGTTTGGAAATGCAAACATAGAGACAGTGCTTTTCAATGATGTGTCAAAGCTCAGCTAAAATTAAGCATATTTTTTAATAATTCACTGGTTGTAAAAGTGGTGATAAAGAATTTTCTATGAAATCCTGAAATTTTCAGGAGTGTGACTTGTGACTTAGAGGAGAATTATATGTTTAAGTAAAAAAATAGTAAATTATGTTTAGTGAAAGGTATTTTTTCTGTGGTAGAGCTTTCATTGATTGAATAATAATGACAACCAACATGTAGCTGACTTTTGGGTTAGGTGTTAAATTATTTTCACAGCATTAAACAATGTCTTAATGTGTTGGTGAGCAATAATTCCAAATACACCTAACTACATTTACAAAAAAAACTGAACATGAATAAAGACTTGCTGGAAAGTTGTGTTTTTAATGAAGTTATTCTTTTCAATCCTTGGATTTGTGAAACCTGAACAAAAAGCAAAAGACAAATTTTCTACTTTCTAGATATTTGCAGTGTGTTTTGTTAATTTATCTACTTCTCTACAAATAGTTTCAAATGCCAGCCTCCTCCCACCCCAGAGAAATAGTATAAGATGCCAGTAATTCAAAGGATTTTCTTTTTTTGCATAATGGTGACTTCGTATAAAAATAGAGTTCAAAGAAACAAGAATGCTAATAGTCTTTTTGGAACAGTTCAAATTCTTTTTTCCATTTACAGAAGTGAAGTGGGAACATAAAGTGCTAACTTTCTGCCAACCACAAAGGCAAAGGCAAGTACACTTACTTTCTTTTTCATATATTCTATCTTGTTTGAAAACAACTATTTCCCTGCAAAGTAAAATGAGATAAATTTTTACAGATGACTCTATGATTAAAACTTGTATTCTTAAAAGAGGAAACCTCATTAAAATTTTTTTAGGAAATATGATTTCTGCTTTGAAGGTTTTGAATTTTTTTTATTTATAGTAATGACCCATCACTTTTCCAATCAATTCATATCAAATAACTTTGTAAAGTGAGATGGAAAGGGAACGTTGTATTTCTATTTGATTAAGAAGGAAGGTTTTTATGGTATAATTTTACATTTAAACAGAGAATGTTAGATATTATGCTGGCCAATATAATCTAAGAATCTGTTTTTATTGCAAATTCTGTTTCTTCAGATGTAGTCTCCTAATAATTGTTGAACAGCACTAAGTAGCCTCAGTTCTTCTTTATTTCATTTATTTAATCAAATAAAACATTTCTTGCCAACTCTCATGCCCTGTATTGTGTCAGGAAAAATATTACAGAACATTCCATCTACTTCTGATATGAATGCACTTAAAAAGCACACACATGTGCCCCAAACAGCACGCAACCAAGCCAAAGGACTAGGTCCCTACAATGGTAATGAAAAAACCAAATACTAAAGGAAGTATGGGTAACACCCACATATTGGGAAGAGGGCAGAGATGTGTAGAGTGTAAAGCAGATGGGAAAGAGTGTGTCAGTAGAGGCCTATTGGTGTGAACTCTTGGAAGGAGAGTGTGTAATCAGAATGATGATGACTTTGGTTGAATGAGCCAAGACTGACGAGGTAGTTAGCCATTCATTAAGGAATATGGCCTTTGACCTGAGGATAAGGGAAAGTTTCTGCGGCACCATGATCACCGGTGGTAGGTGGAGGTAGCTGAGGCAAGAGAGGGATATTTATTTCTTTGTTTCTTTTAGGATAAGCAAAATAGCATTATGCTTTTTGCTGATGGGAATGGAACAATAAAATGAAAAAACTTAATATGTAATATAGTGTGTGTGTGTTTATATATATATATATGTTACTTCTCATTGATGCACACTGGAAACTTACATAGTGTTATAATGCAATGTTACTTCAATAAAAAAAGAAAATTTATAATTTGAAGTTAAATAGGGAAAGCAGAGAATGGTAGATTGATGTCCTTAAGTGTGATGGAACAAAGAACTCGAATGGTCTCACAGGATGTGTTACCCTTCTGGAGGAACAGAGGACTCGTCATCCACAGTGGTTTATAGTGACATGTAAGAAATTCTCTTCAGAGTTATTCTTTCCTAAATCAAAAATGAGGAAAGTATAATATTGAGGAAAGATAAGGCATGAACATGACACAGTGGCAGTAAAGAAATGCAGTATGATTGTAGAACTTATTCCTTACTGTGGTTTCACATAGAAATAAAAAAAAAACTAAATGGTTTCAGTAAAATCACAAAAATGGTGTATACCTTAAACATTACAGGTACAATTAGGAATAATTGATTGGAAAATGAATAAATTTGTTACTTTATACCATAATTCTTAAAGGTTTTAAAATTTCATTATCAGTGGGAATGAATATTTAATACTCTTAAAATAAGTCTTTCTCAATCAGAGAAAGAATAAATGAATGGCACCTAAAATACAAACATGAATAGAAAAAAAAGAAATTCTGAGAGATTAGGGTTCATGTCATAGAAGTCCTTAGGCTTTTCCAACTAATTGAGAATATTGGTAACAAAATGGATTGTTTGCAAAAGCTGTGACCTAGTAACATCTAATATTCTAACCCTTGGAAAAATGTCATTTAGGGTATATTAATATCATAACCTTTGCAGTATAAGTGACAAGTAATTGTTTCTTTTACCCCATTTAGATATAAAACGACATCCTTTTTAGTACAACTGAAATAATACCATTTATTCTGTTGGTGGTAATTTTTTGATAAGTAATCTAGAGAAATGTTATGGGTCTCCTTGGGCTCTGTGAAAATGCAATGTGAGTGCTATTTTCAAAGCTGGTTCATTTGCACTACTCCACCAGAAATATAGTAAGGTAAACAAGGCTGATATATATGTATTCTCTGTTTCCACATAATAATTGAGGTTGCTATAGTTTCAGAAAACAAAAATAAATAATAAAATTTGAGTGTTTCCTCTTATAGGATATTTTTATTGTCATTAGTAAAAGCATCCAGGAGTTAACCTTTTAAAAAAGAATCATTGCATAGTACATCATCTACTTTTATTATTTACTAAAGAGAAAGAGACCCTTTACCTGAAGGAAATCTTTATTGCACTCTAATGATATAATGATAAGACTGTACAACCAGACTATTGATTTTAATATAAAAATCTTCATATTCAATGAAGAATGTTGTCTGTAGCATAAGAGCTTAGTAGTTTAGCATGTTGTAATTTACTCTGCAAATTAGCACTATTTTTCTTTTTACTAATTGTTTTATATATTATGCCTTATCTCTTTCAAAAGATGACAAAAATGTTGTTAGTCTCTTTGTTTCAACAGCTCTTGTCAAATTTATTTCATTTTTAATAATTTTAATTGTGATAATATTAGGATACCCCCATCAGGTATTGCTACTGTAGTGCACCCACCAACAAATCACTCATAGTCCATTGTGCTCCATTCCCTCTGTTCTTCTACATCCTCCAACTCCTGTCGCCCACTGAAAACTTCACATCTATAGTCAGCATTCAACGATTTTTTTTGAGATTGTCTTTATCTGACTATTAGTTTAGTTACTCTATATTCCACACATTAGTGACATCTGATCTTCACTTCCTGATTTATTTCAATACCTTTAGAGCAGGTAGATGTCTTAAAGTCTCCACTGATACCTGTAATACCCATTTCAGCCTTATCCTTTCAATAAACACTTTTTCTGTTATTATTAAGATAAATGACAAGTCTAGCTTCATTGACTTTTGTTTGTAATGTAATTATTAGTATTAGAAAATCTGAGGACAAACAGTAATAGATATATATTTACATGTATGTTGAAAGATTATCTATGTAATGAATATAGTTATTCTTAACAAACTTCCAACAAAGTGTTAAATTCTGAAGTATATTATCATAACAAGAAAGAAATTATGTAATTTGTCAACTTGAAATATTTGAACAGGAAAAATAACATTAATTCAGGATTTTTTTCAAGTTGATAGTGTGCTACTGTAATAAACAGCAGAGCCTTGAATTGGTTTAGCTCTATCCAAGCTCATGTAATTTCTCCTAAGCACTTTATTGTCTCTACCAATTTAAGATTATATTGTATCTCAAACTCCAGATTTTGTAGTCTTTCCAACACATTGATTCACCTATATACAACTTGAAAAACTTTTTCCTACTTGATTCAAATAGTTGCCAGCTATATATTGAGTTCCCTCTCTGAACACGTTCAGTTTGCTGCCTGAAATGGTATAAATAAACAAAAATTTCTGCCCTTATGAATCTTATTCTCCTAATCTGTCCCCATTGCTTTATGAATCAATTCACAAGCTCCAGCACCAATTTTTGCCTAAAACACATGTCAACATGTAGAGGAAGAAAAGGAATGAGGCTCTTCACTAGTATTAGAAGTCATGATTTGATGATGATTACATTTGGCCCATAGAAGACTGTCTAATTCTCAAAATCACCTTTCATTTTTAGAATACCTACTAAGTGCCAAGCTCTTTATTAGTGCTTAATGTATATAATAGATTTATTTGTGTGAATGTCAATCTAAGATTTAATGGGAAAATAACAAATTCAAATTTTTATATCTTAAGTGTCATCACACAGTTGATATTTAGGTTTTTTTCTAAAACTCTAAAAGTTGGTTTTCCAGTTTAGATTGTGATTTAGAATTGGCATTTTCAATATTTTTAAAAATGTAACTCCTCTAGTTTCATGCTCTGGTGGTTTTTTGTGTGAAATTAGCCCAAGGTAGTTTTATAGCAATAAGGGATGCTTATTGAAGAAGCCTCCTAGTACTTTACCTTTTATTCTTTTCTTTCCTACTCCAAAACAATTGAAAAACTAGAAACTGTACCCAGGAGAACTAGCTCTCAAGCATGATCTGAAACTATTGGGACATACGTTCTTTAGTTTTTAAGTAAAATAATATTCATTCCATTCTCTCACTAGAGAATGTATTGGGTTGGTTTTAAAATGAATCAATATGTACCTAAGGCTTCAGATTGCTTTTTAATGTCAGGGAAATATCTAGTAATTTTAAAAGCTGACTATCACAAGTTTATTGCCACACTATGAGTATAATTTCAAATTACAAAGCAAGCAGAAAAAGAAGAAAAAACCCAACATTCTTGCCTAGGAAGGCAATTGTGAACCTGCTTGGAGGCCAGACTTGGTTTATAAATTTAGGTCTCCTGGTAATAATGATTTAATATTATTGTAGGCATATAAACAGAGAACTACTAGTGTCAGGAATAAAGGATTATATATTATTTATATGACTTTTTTATTATTGGTGCTTTTCTTCCTTGGTGTATAAAGTGCTTTTTAAATATCCTCCTGGCAATGCTGAAAATTTCTTTGTTTATGTCAGTTTCTTCTTTTACTTGAGGAAAGTGAATTAATAGTTTGTCATTTTCCAAAAGTCACATTTCTCTGATTCCTGCTAAGTCTAAGGCATGGTGCTGAGGCAAAATGCAGCAGTCTGTCATCCCACCTATTTTCATCTAGAGAGTTATTAACACATAAGCTCTAGTCATATCCTATAATATGTGATTTATTATGTAATAATTGACTAGGTAATGTTTAAAGACCCTAAGCTAATTATAGTCATGTAGACAATTACAGTCAAGAATATTTTAGAATGATAGGGAATTTTGTTGTCTTATGTTAACTAACCCAAGGAAAGAACCTGGTTCAGTTGGACTCAAATAGAAATAGAACCAGAATTAGGAAAACCACCAAAATAACTTTTTATTGAATATCTCTAATTATGTTATTTTTCTGCTGGTCAGTTTCCTTTATCTGGACAGATAACAGTACAACTTGTAAATTAAGTTAGATGGGCTTCCTGGTAGAATACACATTATCCACATTCACATCAAATGACTAATCCAGAAAAATTTATCTGCTAGAAAACTAACAACTGGAGTTTATCTCACAAGAAAAGAAAATCATAAAAAATATTGATGAACCAGGTTTGGGTTGCATGCTCACCTCATTGGCTACTGAATCTGCTACTAAAATTAACAGAAGAAAACAATCACATGAATTTGAAAATTGTAATAAAGGGAATATGGCATGTGTGTGTGTGTGAGAAAGAGAGAATGTGTGTGTGTGTGTGTGTGTGTGTGTGTAGGAGGAAGGGTGAAATGAAGGGGTGGAAAAGGCCTGAGTAATTTCCTAAAGTTATGAGTGTTCATATTCCAAAAGAAGAGGAGGAGGATTTTTTGATTAATAAAAAACACAGATAATCATTCAAATTCTGGAGAGAAGCTTCTGATCAATAAAGACTTTTTATTGCTTTTAAAGTACCAAAGAAATCAAGGTATGAGAGTATGAAGAGCGGAAAATTAAACAGACTAAGAGAGTGTGAATTGTAGTAGATGAAGCCATAGAAGGCTCTTTCAGCACCTGTCATAGTAATATTTCATAAACATAAGCCTCAATAAACATTATTTGATGAGGATAGCCAAAACTTATCTAGTTGATTAGCAGTGCAATCAGCAAACTAAATTAGATGGACTTCCTAGAAAAATACATCATGCATATTCATATGAAAATAATTGATTCAAGGGATTAATGACATTTCAAAAGGGGAGAACTAATTAGAAGAATAATTTAAAATATAATCTCATTAATGTTGATTAGTTATACAATAGTTTAAAGAACAAGATTAGAGAAAGTAAGTGAGAAATAATGAGTATAAGATATGGGAAAAATCAGCTAACAAAATAGAGTAAAATATATGAAATTGTCAGCTTTTTTCCTGCAAGTAAGCAAAAAAAAAGTAGAAAACACCTAAAGAGAATAAGAAGATTAAAAATTGATGTTTCAAAGATGTCAGTAATTTTAATTATTTTTGTTGGGTTTATTTAATTGTATTTGGCATCATTTGTAGTCCCTAAGGGGTTCCCACCACCATTTCACCCGTGCACCTTGTGCTCTTTATGCCCTCATCCCCGTCTTTGCCCTCCCCTTCCTCCACCCTTAATTATTAAATAATTAGTTACAGATTTTGCGACCTTTCCCCCAGGCAAGTCCTTCTGGCACTCTACCTCTCTCCATGGACTCTGATGGGCTTTTTCTTAGACACTGATGACCTGAACTTGGCCTCCATCTGCTTCTGCTTCTCTCTGATATGTGGGTTTGTGTGGCCCAGGGCTTGTCTTCACCTGGCTAACTGGATTCTGTGACACACTCCCCAGCTTTCTCATGGATGCCCATTTCTATAGGTTACTACAGATAAAAGTGATTAAAAAAAAACAAGTGGAAAATTAATGTTTTTCAGCCAAACTAACTTTTATCTTATTTAGTGCTAAGAATTATTAGAAGTCTGCCTAATTCCACTAGATTTGCCATTCCAAATTTATTAGTATATATGCAGAGAGGTTTGCTTCATAAATGGTGGAAAACATATATACATATATACACATGTGTGTATGTGTGTGTGTCTATAAAAAACTGGTATCAGTGGTGTAATTCAGAATCTCATAGCTGTGTTCTAAACAGCTTTCCTCCAGATTTGACAAACAAAATACTTTTTCTCTCACTTTGAAGCTATCAAAATAAGTCAGCTTTTTTATTATCAAGAAACTAATAATTATGGATATTATAGAAATGTTTGCTTATATTCAAGAATTAAAATTACAATAATGACACAGATTATTTTAATTTTAATAATATTCACTTTCTCTAACCATGTGTTTCCAATAACATGCCATTCATGATTTGTGCAGCAATAATAAACAATAAGATAGGGAAAATATTCAAAATCTATATTTCATTTTATATCAGATTCTGAGGAATTTACACTTATATTTACTTTTTTTTTTCAAATTGATGGAAATTTTACTGAAAACCCAAGTTCATTTCTTGATTCTCCTTTTAAAATGTTCTTTGACACTAAAATTTCTTTCTATATGAACATACAATTTAGGACTCAAATTCAGTCTTAAAGTATTTTAAAGCTAAAAACAGTAGTTATCAGAAACAAATCACCTTTGAGAAAATTTTTTAAAGAAAAATTAGCATCATATTTAGGGTATTCACAGCCTCAGATAATTTCGAAGTTTATTTTCCATGGTATAATACATATTTGAAAAATTTTTTAAAGATTTATTTATTTACACATACAAGAGCTGGGATGCAGGCCAGAGGTGTGGGGATGAGAGAATTCACAAGAAACAAATTGGGGAGCAGAACAGGCAGATCTACTGAAATACACTGCTGAGGGGAGCAGCAGGCAAGATAGGAGAGGTCTGCTGCACCATGTGGATCACCTCTCTGGCCAGGGATTGAACTCCTGCTTCAGTGAGGGTGGATACCTTCATAGCACTTCAACTTAACCCCAGGGGGACCCACATATTTGAAATTTTTGATTAAAGAAATATTTTTCATATTTATCCAAAATAAAATAATTGAATTAAATTCCCAATTTCAACAGAAAATCAAGCTTCTTACATAGTTAGGGCTCATATACAAATATTTATACTTTGTGATATATATATTTATTCTCCCACTATGCAAATATTGTTTTTTACTTAGCTTCATATTGTATATCTTTTACTTTATTGTTATTTTTGTATGGCGATAACATTGGTTTATAGCACTGCATACAGTTCAGAGGTTATAGGGTCAGATCTCTTCAGATGTATATTACCATACCACACCCACCTCCAAGCCACCCATAGGCCTTCAAAATATCCCCTTGCCCTCCATCTACATTTTGCTTCCCAAATTCCCCCTCCATCTTTGGTATCTTCAGTTGTACAGTCATCAGATTTCTAGGGTTTGTTTTGTTTTAGCTTTGTCTAACTATGTTTTGTTTCTCTATATTCCACATGTGAATGAAACCATCCAGCAAACCATTGTCTTTCTCATTTTTTGCTTAACATAATCTCCGTACAGTGTTTTGATACCAAAATGTTTATAATCACAATTTTTCATCTTAATAACACAAATATTATTCCTTAACTAGTTAGAATATTCCAATTGTCTTCTGTCTGCTCCTCCCCCTTTCATCTTTTACTACTTATTATCTGTTCTTAACCCAGAAGCCAAAGCCCAGTATTTAAAATTCATATGCTTTTTAGTTCAAAGCCCTAGAAAAACTCTCTCGTTTTCACTATGAGTAAAAACTGAAGTCTTTGTAATATCCTCTAAAATCCTGCCTCTTAGACTTCATCCTGCCTGCCCTATGTCTGTCTCACCACTCTTGCCTTACAAGTCCCAGCTGCTTCTCAGATATCCTGGGACCACATGCTGGCTTCCTTTACTCAGAATGTCACCATCTGTGAGACCAGCCTTTACCATCACATGTAAAGTTTAATCAGACCATAATTCCTTACTACCCCTAACTTTTGCAGATTTTCCCATAATACTTTCTAATATATATAAAATGTTATATTTGTGTGTGTATGTATATATATACACACTATATATATTTAGTATATATATATACACTATATATATTTACTTTCTATTTACCCATGCCAAAATATAAACTCCGAGAGCAACATTTTGTCTGTTTTGCTCCCTATATTCCCCAATAACTTGAACACAGAGAACGTATATCAGATGGCTCTTACATACCATTTTATATCCTCTTAGCTTTAGATCTACTGGTAGGTGATCCATTGTCTGTAGGTCAGTCCCTCTCTATCCACACTTACACTAAAGTGACCAAATTTACATGGCATTACAAGACACAACCTACAGTCTCCTTGCTTCTTACCCATCATGTGCTCCTCTCACCTACTGCCCCTTGGCTTCCTTACTGAAACTGAGAGATGAGACCCCCTCAGTGCCCTTCATCTCCATGTGTTCTGTAACTGCCCCTGGTCTGGCAGGTTCACTGTTGGCTTGGGTGAATGGGAAAAGGATCTTAAAGCCTTAGGTATATCTGCCATGTTCCTTAACCATGTATGTACAAGCCAATGTTTTTTTCATGTACTCAGTGACCAGTCATTTACCTTTGTAGCAATTTCTATATTTATTTCCTCATTTTTATTTTATTTTTTAATGTTTTGTATTTTTTTATATATTCTAGATACAAGTTCTTTATCAGACAGAATTTGTAAATATTTCTCCCAGTCTGTCACTTGTCTTGTTGTTTTCTCAATATGATTTTCATATATAACATGTATATGTGTGTGAATACATATATCCTTCTGCATGTGCACACATGTGTGTTTATGTCTGTAGGTGTGTTTGTGTGTATATATATAAAATACATTGTTATATATACGTGTGCGTGTATATATATAAATATATATATATATATATTTGTTTTGCCAGCCACATATTCTTTCCTTTCTACTGGTTTTGTGTCAGAGTACCTTTTCTTTAAGTTTCCCTGAATTTACATAAGGTTGTAAGTTCTAATCTTAGAACTTTGTGGGACTTCATGAGGCTGAGAATGAACATCTGTCACCCATAAATAAGCTTGTGCATTAAATTTAAAAAAACCCAAGTGAAAGCAAACATTAGTCTAAGTGTTGGTATTGTCATATTTTCTGTTGATACAGTTCATCCTCATATCACTTTATTGTCATGAACCTAAATATCAATAATCTATCATCACCATCACAATCAAGACTGCCCAAGATAGAAAAAGTCATTCTCCACTTTGCTGTATAATTTAATTTTAAATCATAGGCACCATTTTACATACCAGAAGCAACAAAATAAATATATGGTAATCATTCCTTACTTACGCTATGATTTTCTTATTTAGAATCATCACTTGCTACAACATTTGCATAACCATTAAATGAAATACAGGAAGATTTAGACTATCTAAATGAAATCTTTCTCACTTCTTCTATCAAAGTATTTTAGATCAACCAGCAGGACATCTACTGCTCATATAATTTTAGAAAATTATGAAATAACCTATTTGTGTGCACATGGTGTGGAATCTAAATGAACCTCTCTTTTATACTATAAATTGATTCTACAACTTTAGTAAAAACTGTATGGCATTATGAGTTAAAAAGAAATATCACATTATTGAATCAAGGAAATATGTCACTAAATTAAAGTATAACATTGTATTACTATGAGATTTTAAGATACCTTATCCTTAGCAGGCTCCCTTTACAGAGAGAGAAACAGGTAGATGAGTCAGTTTCTATAAGCACTATGCTCTGTTCCAGATTAAGTTTTGTAATTCAGTTTAAACTAGGATGAAAAGGCAGGAACATTTTCTTTGTTTTGGTGTTTATTGATCAAGACTTCCTAGAATGCATCAGCTCTGCCATGGCCCTGCACTCAGCTACTCAAGAGAGATCCCTCTTTTTTAAAATCAGCTGGTTAATGCCTTCAGGATGACAGAGTACAGACTCCAGACCTTCTTGTATTTCTCTCACTCCTCTTCAGATAATTTTGTACAGACTATAAAACACCCTATTGATTGAAGTCTGAGGTTATAAATGTGATTTATGAGTTTCATTTGATTAAATGTATGACTGCTGCAGGGGACATAGACATTTCTTCTGGCTGTGGAAACCCTGTACATACCACTTAAACCCAACTCTGCAGGCTTGGAACACCTCCTTAACAAAAGTAAAATTAAAATTGCAAGTTATTGGAATACTGTAAGTTTGACTAATTAAGTCACATGAGCATAATTCATATATAAAAGATGTTTTCAGTTGAGTAGTTATTTTTATTTTTATATGTGTTAACAAATGATCTGTATTTATCACCTGATCAAATCTGTGCTATTTAGCAGTTAGGTATTTTGACTATTGCAGGCAACTTTTTTTGATAAAAGAAGCAATTAATCTTTCACAGTGTCTACATGTACCATATCACCACAATATACAAACTAAATATCTAACAGTTTTATTTGGCAATTATGCCTCAATAAAGCTGAATGTGCACTTGGTGGGGAGAAAAAAATGCAAGCAAATACAACAACAAGAAAAAAATATATCATCCAAATTACTGTGAACTGCAATGTTTCTCTAAAATGTGACTCTAGAGATAGGCCATTTAGAAGGCAAATAAGGTTAAATTGGGTTCTAAGGATGGGGTTTTGTTTAGATAGGATGAGTGGCCTTGTAAGACAGAGAAACTTTCTCATTCTCTCTCTCTCTCTCTCTGTCTCTGTCTCTTTCTCTCTCTCCTCCATTCGACCCCCCCACCTATATGTACTCACAGTGAGAGCAAGCCGTCTGCAAGCCAGGAGGAATTCTCACCAGTCGACCATGTTAACACTGATCTCATACATCCAAGCTATCAGTTAATTTCTATTGTTTAAGCCACCATTAAAAAACAAAATAATGGAAGTAATTTCAACAGGTGATCACTATAGTTTCTCCTTCACAAAAATGCCAAGGAAGATTCAGTATGAATGGCAAAGTAGAGGGATAATGCTGTCAAATAGCACTGGTAGTAGTGCCCAGTGGGACACTCACTGAAGTGCAGGTGTGGAGGAGGAAACACCATCCTGTTTGACAGCAGTTTGATGAGCTACGGTGGTTCAATATTTATCACCTACTATCTTTTCAAGCTTTCAGAACTTAGGCATAGTGAAGAAAACACAACAAGAATAGTAACTGGAAAAATATGAATTTGTCATTAATTAAGAGAAATTAAGTGGGCATCCTTGTTTCTACAACTTATGCCAATACCAACATTTCTACATTATAACCTTTTATCCAGTCTCCTAAAATCCATAAATCCTAGATGACCAAATATAATGTATTAAGTAGGTGCTTACATATCTAACAAAAATGAGGCAAACACCTTAAGGAGAGTCCATGTCTCTGGGTCTGATGAAGTTATACTAATGGGGAATCATCTTTGAAGCTGTGAACAACCTTTAAATTGTCAGTGTTCTAGTCCCGCGTTGACACGTCTAGCAACCCTGTCACCTACTTAAAATGCAAAGTGTCAATGCTGCAGTATTTGTAAGCAATATCTAGACATGGTGATTGCTCCTTCAAGCTATTGTAAAGGAAAGTACTAATCAAATAAAAATACCAGCAAATGTAAAACTGCAAGTGTAGTTTAAGCATATAAAAGTCAGGTGACATTAACAATCTTCTGAATTACACAAGTAAGATTCTTTTTCAATAAATATTATTGTAATAGATAGGTGCCAACAGTCAAATTCCAAATTTAACAAATTATACAATGTTTGTTTTTTTTTTTCAAGAAAATACTCATGTTCAGGTAAAGACTTAGATTACAATACAACTATTAATCATAATTTTTTTCTTATATCTCCAGCTGCAAAATAATTAAAAGAACCAACTGTTCATAGGGATAAATCAGAGTTAAATATTCCTCTTTAGCAGTTAACAGGTAAAGAGAAGGAAGCAGTGACTATTTTCTAAGGTTGTTCAGAAAAAATTCATTCTAATAACCAAACCTGAGAGCTTGCCTGCAGGCGTATCAAGATCATCATTTAAGGCTGGCTTTACACAATTCCTGTTGCTTCAAAGATGGTCAGAAAATCAACACCAAGGAAAACATATTTTTTAAACTGGAAAACAAAATCAAAACACAATATAAAAAAACCTCCTTCCAACGGTTTGAGAACAATGCTTTGTCTTCCCATGAGACCGGCATCCTATAAACTAGTTCTTGGAAGTGATCTTTTATGACTACTTTTCTCCTTTCCTCTGGCAAAAGTTTTTGCTTTACCCAGAAAAAGTTAAAAAGGAGTTCTAAGGCAGACATTTATGTGTTAATTGAGGTTTCCTAAATCTTACTGTGTTCCTCTTGTAAAGAACAAGATTTAATGGGGAAATTTTTTTTTTTTTTGCCTTTTTAAAAAGTTGGTCTTAAGTTATGCAGGGGGAAAGAAATGATTTTGTTGGACAATTTATCAAATGATATTTATTCCTATATACATTTGACATTCTTTATAAAATATTTAATAGCTGTAATTCCTTCTCTTTTTAATGGTTTCCCTTCCCTTTTAAGTAATGATGGTTTACATCATTGTTAGTATTTTGAGAGTGTAGATCCCCCTTCAGGTATTATGGCCTTTATTCTAGAAACCTATAAGTCAAATTCAGAGATAGACATAACCAAGGCAATAAATACATAAATAAATAATGTACAGATTGGAGTTACTTTGTTTCTTTTGTGTCTGAGAAAATATCAGAGATGGTAAAGAATGCACACTTTTTACTTCAGCTTAGATTTACTCTCTTCAAACTTCTAGGATAAAAAGAGTGAAATAACTTTTTTAAAAAGTTAGAGGACAAGAAGTCAATAAAGTAAGAGCTAATCAATTTTTAAACTTGAGAAGGACAAAAGTAAAAATAATGATAACATGGAATAAATATGTAATATTCTCAGTGTTTGCTTTTGACTTATAGGATATTATTTTTCTCCTTTCTGGTACCTAATTTCCTATAGGCTAAAGGTTAATTTTTCTCTTTTAGACCACTATTTTGATCCCCCTGTAAGCCCTACCCCTCTTTATTACCAGAATGCCAGCCAGCCTGGGTTCCTGGTGAATAAAGGAAAACAGTTTGAGAAGGAGGAAAGTAGTTTAATTTGTTGACAAATTGAGGAGGGCAGCAGCTCAGTGGTGGAAAGACCACTGTCCTGCTCTTTGGCAGAAGGCAGGGGTATTTATCTAGGGTTTCAAGGGAATGGGGGTTTGGGCAAAGGTCAGCAGTCCCTCCTTGTGACACAAGCTTCTGGTGATTCTGTTTGATGCCAGCTTGCTTTTCACCATCATCTGGTGATCAACAGTTCTGATGTTATCTTTGTAGTGAAGCTCTTTTCCCTTGTCATGTAAAAATCAGTGTTTATTAAGCCTAAAGGGAAAAGAAAGGAAATGGAAGAGCTTACTATGGGACAGAGAGACATAAACTTTGTTACTGTATCACCTTTCCTAACAAAAGAGTATGATTTGTGGTACAATAAAGTCTCTGAAACTGGAAAGCACCTTGAGGACAAGAATAATATGTCTTTTTTTACCTTATATCTATTTCCAGGTGCAAGCTATTTCCACAGTGCCTAACATAAAACAGTATTCAATAAACATTTTTGAATGAGTGAATACATGAGTTCACATTATTTGTGAGCAGTAAACTATGAAGACTAAACATACCAAAGGTTGCTGCAATAATGAATATTACAAGCAATTAATTTATACTTAATAATTTAATGGCACAATTAATCATTATTGCAATTCATGCTAATCAATCATAAATGGTAAAGCATTTACATAAATTAGCATGCTGCAATTGCTCTGGCATAGCCTTGCCACAACTTCTTTGAATTAACTAGGAGAAAGAAAGATGCCAGAGAGAAGAGTAAAATAGACTCTGAGACCTCTTACATTTTTCTGTCTCTAATTAGGGGGTGGAAGGAATTTGGGTTCTATTTTCCAGTCTCAAACCAGTATCAATGAACAGAGGACTTAGCTTTCTCAAAGTGATTTTAGGAGAGGTATAATGGCAACAATTCCAGATGCCACCTGTTTAAGGAACATGGGTCACCATACCCCGAGCTCCTAGACACCTCAGTGACCTCTGACTAAAGAGTAGAGAGGGAAGCAGACTCCTATGTTCTCCGGAATTACAAAATCACTCATTCCTCCCTGGCTGAGCTGCAGATACAAGAAAAGGCAAATAATGAAAAAGAAAAGATATAGTTATTGTGTTCCTAAAGCTAATTTCTGTAGATGGCAGACATTTATCAAATTATCACAGAATAAATCTATAACTGTAATTGTGATACATTTTACAAATGAAGATTTCCTATACTCTGTTTATATAGCAGTGTTAAGTACATGAATATTAGAGGGATGTTAAAGTAATGTTTTATTCTGACTAGTTCCGCATGCATCCTTTTATATAATTAAAGGGCACTAAGGTTGTGGTACCATAGTCTATTCTCTACCTTTCCTATAGGACTGGAATCTACATGCTGGTAGAAAAAGAGGAACTTACTAGGATTTCAGGAAGTTCTTTCAATTAAATTATCCTATCAATACATTTTAGAAATTTTAACAAACAAAATATGTTTCAGAAGCAAGCAAAAGTTAAAAATAAATGTTACATATAGAAAATAGACTGTCTTCTTGAGACAAATCTTGAAATTTCAGGAAAAATCTTTGAATACTGTCAATATTATAACAACAACCCAGATCTTTACCTATATGTAAAGATCATCAAAGTCCTTTCTTATGTCATAAAGAACTCTCATATTTTTTATTCTATAATTCCACTTTTAAATCATTTAATAATTAAAAGTTCTTAGAATAATTGTCCATTGGTATTTAACTAGATATCATGAAAAATATTCTCTTTCAGAGAATCACTTTATCTCCTTATTCCCACTTTTGCTGATATTCAATATCACAGATGCTTTTTAGCCTCTTTCAAATTGAACATAACATATGCTGGGTTTATCTCTTCAAAGAAATCATTTCCCAATAAAAATATCTTGTGTTTGAAATGACCTTGCATTAATGCAAGTACTAAGATATTTGCCCTCAAGAAATACCACTTTTATTTTTGTTTTGTAGGAAGTCTTGATTGACTTATTCTATGACAGTCACAGCCTACTGATAGGAGACAAATGTTTGCCTCCTTTTAGGTTTAGAATACCCTTGAATGTTTATTACTAGTTATCTACAGTTTCTTGATTAGAGGTAGCCAATCAAATCCTTAGACAGCTATTATTTATCTTCATGGGTGGCCTGTTATAGTGGCCAGCCATACACAAATACACTTTTAGTAACATGTTGTATCTTTATTTCTTCTGAAATCTTTTTTTATTTTTTTTTCTTTATATATATTTGACATCAATAGTAGTCTCCATGGAATTCCCATCATTTCACCAATGTACCATCACCTCAGTCCCTTGTGCTCTTTCTGCCCTCATTCCCAGTCCCTCTCCCTCCCCACCCCCAAAGTGTCTCTGATTTGTCTTTGACTTTTTGTTCATGTTGTATTGTGATTTTTTTATTGTTATTTTTCTTTTCCTTGAGACCTTTTTTGATTCATTTATATTCCTCCTAAAAGTGAAGCCATCGATATTTTTCTTTTCTTAATATTTGTAGTGCATTTTGTATTTTTTAAAAGATTTTATTTATGTATGCATACAAGAACTGAGGTATAGATCAGAGGTGTGGGGGTGAGAGGAGTCACCAGAGACAGAGTGGGGAGCAGAATAGGCAGATCTACTGAAATATACTGCTGAGGGGAGAGCAGGCAAGGCAGAAGAAGTCTACTGTGCCATGTGGGCTACCTCCCTGGCTGGGGATCAAACTTGTGCTAGAGTGGCTGCTGATGCTTCATAGTGCGGTGCTTAACCCTTTGTACCACCAGTGAGGCCCCTTATAGTACATTTCAGCAGCTCTCCTGCAGAGAGATAGTAGAAAGTTGATCTATTGTATAATTGGTGTTTTGAGTCACAATTGTTTTGCCTGTTCATTAAAGCAATAGTGCATTTATTGTGAATCTCTTTTATAAGCTTTTTTTTTTTTTGATTAAACGAGCAAAGGCATTTATGATGATATACACCAAGGCCTACACAGATTGGTTTATTTATTCCCCAGGATACTTAGGGACTGGAGAGTAGTCTGTGCCTGTCTTGGCTATGGGACAACACTTCTGGCTTTATTCAAATGAGCATGTTGGCATGGTTCCTGAAGAAGTCTATTACTAAAAACTGAGAGCGAACCCCAAGAGGGAACTTAGAATTCTTTCGTCAACCCATCTATATGGTAGATATTTGGCAGGAACCTACTCATCCTTGACAAAAGTGTATCAAATAGCTGTCCTTCATTCTCAAACACAACATGGTCAAAGAACAAAAAAAATTATGATAGAAAATGCCTTTACTGAAGAGATAAAAATTAAGTTTAAATGTAAACTAGTTCAATGAATCCAGCAGAGGGCCCCAAATTCAGGCAGGTAATGTAATAGCTTAAAAAAAAAACAAAAGTTAACTATACCTTTTTTGTATGGATATGTCATCATCCTACTATAGAAGCTGGATTTATACCCAGACAGCAAACAGCAAATGTGTTTGTCCTCCATGTCCCCAGGAATGCTTTAACCTGTTAAATATTAAAAATCTATTTGACGTTCAGTAGGAAGTCAGTATAATTTCCTTAGAATATGATGAACTCATTTCATGGGCTTGAATAAACTAACTTGCACATTTCGAACAAATAAATCCACTTGTCCAATTTTTCAGGAAAATAATAATAAGCTCTACAGTAATCTAATAAATGTGCTTATGCATTTTGTAGGTGCTATTCAATTTAAAATAATTGTCCCCTCCCTCCAAAGTCATTAAAATGTGAGACTATAAATCTATTTTTTTTAAATAGGTTTCTTCGCTAGAGGTTGCAAATTGTTGAATGGACAAGGATTAGTAAAATTCCTCAACTCATGTTTTACTTGACCACAAAAATAGATAAAAGATTGAACCACTAGGTTGGAAACCTAATTCTGCCATTTAACATATATGGGAACAGATATGCAAATGAGCTCCCACAATTTGTACTTCAGCTTTATCACTTAAAAAAAAATGGAATAAAAATAGCACTTCATATTCTTTCAGTCAAGATTAAATTACTTAATACTAAAAAAAAAGTGCTATTATGCTGAACAAAAGGAAACCTCTAATGACAATCTAGCATAAAGACTCTCCTTTAGTACCTCAAACCTCTAAACAGGCACAACTCTGAGGAGCTTTTATTTCTTCCTCTACAAATTTTTCCTGGCAATATGGATGTTCTGCAATCTAGGCTAAATATCCACAGGGTAAAAAGGAATTTCTGAAATGGAAAAAAAAAAAAAGAATTTATAGTTAAAATAGAGACTACATTTTCCATCACAGCTATAATTTTAAATCCATCAACACAAGGATACCAAAATCAAATTTGCTCATTATTATGTCCCAACACTGTTTGTACATAATAGTTGTTCACTGTTTACTAAATTTTTGTTGAATAAATGAAAGACTGTTTTAATTGTACACTTACCTTTTGCTCATATGGTCCCTTCTTCATGTCTCAAACTGCAAAAAGTTCCAGAAGGTAGACTAATTCTGTTGGGGTTACAATGAGACCATCATGATTGCAGTTTGGCAGATGATATGAAATACATGAGTGAGTAAATAGACAAAGGAGTTAAAGGGTCAGTCAGTCAATAGAGAATCAATTGGAGATGCAACAACTGTTCAGGTAATGAAGGGTAAGACAGAGTTGGTGACTGGAAAGTATTCAGGAAGTGAGATCTCTTGTGTATGTGCTGATTTAACTTAGAGAAGGGAGTGAAGGAAGAAGAGGTTGAGGAAAAGAAATTAATAAGTGCAAGACTGAGTATCCTCCAAGTTAAATACCTGAGAAACTGTTTTTGAACAACTTATTTTTCTTCTTAGGGTTTCTTTGCAGCATCATATATCAGTTTGTTTAATCAAAAATATGTCTTCAATATGGAAAAATGAGAAATGTAGTTCAGTTCCATTATTAATCTGTTCATTCAGAAAAAAAGAAATGCATACATATATCCACCCCTCTAATAGCTGTTGGGATAAACTAGTGAACAAAACAGATAAGAATATATGTGCCATGGAGCATACATCCTAGTGGGAGGAAAACAAACAATATAAACAAGTCAAATAGGTGCTAAAAATTGATTGGTGCAGTGCAGAATATAAAGCAGAGTAATAAGAGACAGCTCAAGAGAGGAGGAGGCAGGTGATATAAATTTTAATAGGATGGTCAGGGTAGGCTACACTCAGTAGGTAACATTTGAGCAATAATTTGAAGTGAGAGATCAAGCCATTACAATACCTGGGCAAAGCGATTCTGGATGTGTTGAAATTTTTAACAGAAATCTACTTTGGGATATCAGCTCTCACTGTCAGTTTTAAATGTTGGTTAAAATGTATTAACTGGGAGGAAGAAGCCTGAAACTTAATAGCTCCTTGTTTACTGTTCTCAATAGTAGCAACTTCAACAAACATTTGCCACTATGAACTGTATTATAAGGTACTAGGCAGATTCTTTATATGTAATTTGTAAGCCCTTAGGAAACTTCTGAAGCAGGAATTATACTGATATTTGTTTAGTAGGTAAGAGCTACAAGTCAAAAGGATTAGGTGAAGGTTATAAAAATCGTGTAAGAATTTAGCAAAAGTAATTTTTTTAAATTAACAAGTAAATGAGACAGGGCCTCCCAGGTTGGTGCAGGGGGTTGAGTGCCACACTGTGGAGCTTCCACTAGTACTGCAGTATGAGTTCTATTCCCTGCTAAGAAGGGGACCCACATGGCACAGCAGATCTCTCCTGCCTCACCCACTGCTCTCCTCAGCAGTGTATTTCAGTTGATTTGCCTGTTCTGCTACCCTCTCTGTCTCTGGTAAATCCTCTGCCGTGTGCCCTAACTCTTGTATGCATGAAAAAATAAAATCTTTAAAAAAAAAAAACAAGTAAATGAGACAGAGAAATAAGATGAGTACAATTTAGATTGCAGTCATTAATCAAAAAATATTTATCATTATCTTCAGTTGTAAGTGAAGATTATTTTCAGAGTCACACATTTCCACTGTCACTTTGCTTTATTCTGATAAGATTAGGGTGTGTTGAGTAAGACACACACCTCATACAAAACTTAAGGGGTACCCAAAAAATCCCAGTAATTAAGATAGATGTTTTAATGCTATGTAATATATTTTTAAAACAGTCAATATAAAAATCCTTATGAATAAAACATTAAAAAATTAAATGAGGACCCCCCTGGTGACGCAGTGGATTAAGCAATGCACTAAGATGCAAACCACAGCTACTGCAGCACAAGTTCGATCCCTGCCGCTGGCCAGGGAGGGGACCCACATGGCTCAGCAGACCTCTCCTGCTGTGCCCGCTGCTCCCCTCAGCAGTGTGTTTCAGTCAGTCTGCCTGTTCTGCTCCCCACTCTGTCTCTGGTGAATCCTCTCACTGCCCTGGACTCTGGCCCGTACCCCAGTTCTTATATGTATAAATAAATCTCTTTAAAAATTAATTAATTAATTAAATCAAGACAGGATCAAACTGCATTATAGGCTTCACTTCCCACATCCTGATCACAGATCTGACATTTAAATTGTTAATTTCTCCACAAAACCAGAAGATCACTAATAATGTTTACCTGGTACCCCTCCTAAGGACACGTTAGTACTAGACAAAAGGAACCTTAAGTTGCTTATTGCCAGACTAATGCTTTGGAGTTAAGTCTTTCTGTTTAGCCTTAAGTTACCCATGACTGTGACCTCTCAACTTTTTCTAAAATAGATCAAGTTCACAGAACCTGTGCTGAAAAGCAGGGACCTAGTTTACAAATGAACCCAAGGCTGAATAGCAATGTTCACACTCTTCAGTCACACTGGGAATGGTTTGCAAGAAAAGACCTATTTTAGTTGGAAATGCGTAAGTCCCGTTAGGTACTGACAATAAACTATGTCTTGGTCAATGTTTCTAATAACAAGATATTGCTTCAAATTGCATGTTAGATACTGTATAATATTAAATTGAGTATATTTATTCATTATTCTCCTCAGGCCTAGCTCTAGGCAAAATTGTAAAGCAGTTAAGTTTATACTTGACAGACCTCCTCTCTCTCCACAATGCATACAGATGCCGATTCTGCCCAAGCTGTCCTACTGACCTGTCCATCAACCCTGTCAGTGTTTTTGGAAGCACTCATATTTGTCCTCATTTCCATTTTATAAATGACTACTAGCTTTGCAACTCCACAGGATGTCAAATTAGTTAGCTGTGATTAGAAAATAATCACTTCAAAAAAAATTTGCCCTAAGGTATGATTCCAGTAATATTCTAACGTGTTTTCATGGGCAAAATATTAGCATTTTGACACAAACTAGGGTTGGAATGGGAATTGCATGCCTCTGTGGGAGACAAAACTGTATATATGGTGTGCCCCTGGCTATAAATTAATACTATGACTATATGAAAAATGCTGATATTTTTAATTGTGAATTACAGGTTTTGCTTAAATAATAATAGAGAGGAAGTGTCCTGTTTGCATTTTCCATTTTCTTGTGAACGCATAGTGTATTGTGAAATATTTTATCCACATAAACAAAGCATAAAGGATAATGAATATCAAGTAGTCATCACAACTTTAACATCTCCTCATTTTGCCAAGAAGAGGGAGGGGGAAAGAGCATACCAAAGATATGTTTAACTTTTTAAAAACTACCAAACTTCCAGAATGGCTGTACCATTTTGCATTCCACTATGAGAGATTCAGTTTCTCTTTAGCCTTCCGCACCAGTATGTGTTACTACCAGTATCAAGTGTCTATCCAATTCTTTTGTGCATTTTTAAATCAGATTGTTTTTCACTGTAGAATGTTGAGAATCTTCATATATTCTGGATACAAGTCCTTTTTCAGATTGAATTTGTAAATATTTTTCCCAGCCTAACATTTCTGTTCTCTTAAAAGTATCTTTTAGAGAACAAAGTTTTTAATTTTGATGAAATGGTACTTACCATGTTTTCCTTTCATGGATTACTGTTTTGATGATGTGTAAGAACTCTGCCTCACCCCAGATAACGGAGAGTCTCCCTGGTGCTTTAAAATTTAAGACTTTCACTTGTTTCTGTGATAAAGTGTTCAGTCCTTACCATTAATTATGATTTAGTTACAGGTTTTTTGTGATCCTTTTTCTATATTAAGGAATAAATGCAAAGTATTCCACCCTCTTCTATTTTGTATGTCAGGTCCTCATTTCCTAAATATGTGAATTGGTATTATTTCTTCTCTAAAATGTTTGGTAGAATTCACAAGTAAATCTATCTGGGCCTTGAGATTGCTTTTTCAGAAAAAAATTTAACTATGAATTTAATTCTTTTAATAGTTATAGAACTATTCAAATTATCTATTTCATCCTGGATGAGTTTAGAGAGTTTGGATTTTTGAGGAGTATGTTCATTTTATCTAATTGTCCAGTTTATAAGTAGACTTGTAATATTCCTTTATCTTTTATTATTTACAAGGTCTGTAGTGTTATTACCATTTCATTCTTTATTCAACTCTCAAAAAAGTTTAAAAAAATTTTATACAGTGGAATGCTTTCTTTGAAAACTACTATGCCTAGATTCATTGCAGTAAACCAAAATGGGACCCCTGTGGTTAAAGGTAGAAGTTGACTTAAGGACACCAGGGTTCCTGGAACTTGACGATCACTTACCTACTAGACCATTATGTATTATGAGAGCAGAGGTGGTGCTATGGTGCTTAAGGCTCTGGCTCTGGGTTCAGAGAGAATGAGGTGGGATTGTGGCAGGCTTATTCCTTGGTTAGTGGTCTGGGGTTCCATATGTCTTTCATGCTGATCCATTTGACCTGGGCACCATCTGCCTCACCCTTCTGTTCATCAGTAATGGCCTGTCACTCATAGTCTAGGAAATTTATCTTCATCATCTTACATTTAATAAATTTAATCTTCAAAGACATGATTTACAAGATTAAAACCTCTTTCTTCTTTGCCCTTATAAAATGCATAATCTATTTTTTTCTGTATCAACAAAAGAAGAATTTCACATTAAGATTATGGTGTGGATCAGCAGCAGGTCTGCATCTCTGACTCCAGTGCAGGGAGTAGCGGGAGGAAAGATTCATATTGGAATCACCAAAGGGACATCCTTCTCATAAATGTAAGGGTTCACTCCCAAAGGGGAGTTGACCATGTGCAAGGTGTTCTTGCCAAACAACTAGAACTTACAGTGGATGAGTTGCTCCCAAAAGTTATTTTTGGGCTGAATGATGGGTCAGCAATACTTGGTCCATGTATGAGCATCCTGCAGGGACATGACCTGGTACTTCATAAGGTAGACAAAGCAAAGGGCAGCCAAGTGGCTGACACTTGCAATGCAGTTGCAGCAGCATGCAGCGATGCTTCATGCCCCTGCTGTGCACGTGGTCAGCAATGAGATCAAAGATGGCACAGACACTAAGAAGATGTGTCAGCCTCAGGCACCAGTCACATACTGAATGTTGTATAAGATGTTTACCACCTCCACTGAGACTTTGGTGACCATGGTGATCTGGTTGCTGAGTGCTTGAGCTTATTACTGGAAGCCACCCTGTTGCTGATTTACAGGCTGCCAGGGATCTGTGAGAGGCTGCTGAAAGCAGGCTGCAGGGGGTGATGTGCTCAGGCTTGGGGGACAGTGAGACACATAGACTGTATCTATGCTGGGCTGCACCCATGGAAAATTGGTTCAATTATTAAAGTTACATAATAGTATGATGTCTGGAGTTAGTATCTCTAATTTACACATGGAGAAAATAAGAGAGGTAGGGGCAAGGGCCAGCCTAGAGTCACAATTCAAGGTCTGAAACAGTGCTTCTGGTTTGTTCTGTGTGCAAAGTCAGCAAATACAGCAGGGTATCCATTCAGTTAATACCGGGTTATATATTGGGAACAAATCACAGAGCTTGACAGGTGCAAGTTGGCAAGCCAGTTCCAAGGTATGAGGCAAGTAGTTCCTGGGGAGATGACTTAGAATGGGTTTCTTAGCCACCTCAATATAGAGACCCCAACAGTCTCACCTTTCTGGTGAGTACAGGAGAGAGGGCAAGTTCATTAAAGAAGCAACCACCTCTAACGGTCTTGAGGAGAGAAAAGATTCATCATGACCCAGAGCCATGTTCCCTAAGGGCCCACAGCTCTGGTTTCCATGGTAATAGTCCTGTATTTCAAAAAAATAAACAGGATTTGTATATGTGCTGTGAGCCTCCCCCATGTCCCTGGTTACCTGCTTCACATCTATCACACTTAGGTTTTCAAAATTGATCCATCTTGATTCATGTACTTCTCTTCATCTTAATTTAAATTGTTGTTTATTCTCATTAAAATCAATGTTGCGATGTTTTTGAAGTAAGATTAGCTTACATTATTATTAATATTTTGGAAGAATGAGCTCCCCCATTCCTATTCCTGTATTACCAGGAAGTATACTCCTCACCAAATCACCCATAGTCCACTTCCATCGTCCATTGGACTCCCTTCCCTCTTGATTCTGATCCCTCACCCTCTGGATGCTTCAGTTCTCTAGTCAGCTCTCAAGGATTAGTTTTAAACTGTCTTTATCGAACCCTTTTTTTTTGTTTCTCTATAATCTACATGAAGTGACACCATCTGGTATTTGTCTTTCTCCTTCCGACTTATTTCACTGAGCATTATCACTTTCAGTTACATTCATGTTTCTGAAAATAGCATGAGTTTATCTTTTTTGATCACTGAGTAATATTCCTCTGTGTGTGTAGGTGTGCGTGTGTGCGTGTGTGCATGTGCCATGTCTTTTTGTTCTACTCATCTGTTTTGGGGACTTAGTTTGATTTTTGTAAATAACACTGCAATAAATTTGAGAATGCAAATTTCCTTTTAAGTTAGTATTTTTTAATTTGGAGGGTAGATGCCTAGGAGTGGAATTACTGGGTCATATGCAGATTTATTTGTAAACTTTGAGACACTTCCATATGGGCTGGAACAGTTTGCATTCCCACTAACAGTAGGAGGGTTCTGTTTTCTTCATCCTTGCCAACACTTGTTTCTCATCTTTTTGATGTAGGTTATTCTCACATGTGAGGTGGTATCTCATTGTGGTTTAATTTTCATTTCCCTGATGATAACTCATGATGAATATTTTTTATTACCTCTTTGACTTCTGTATGTCTTTAGAGAAGTGCTTGTTTAGCTCTCCTGTCCATTTTTTTTTGATTGACTTATTTGTTTTCTTATTGTTGAGTTGTATAATGTTGCAATTTAAAAAGAAGTATGTCTCCATATACATATGTGTGAATATTTCCCTAAAGTCAATAATTAAAAGTAAAAATGCTGAGTTAAAGTGTGTGAGCACTTTTTACTATTCTCAAAATTCCAAACTACTTTAGATTCTAAAAGTCCACAATACTTTATATTCTAACCTGTAAATGATGAGAGTTATTGTATCTACATATCATCACTGTTGATTTTTAGACATTTTAATTTTTGCCAATCTAAAGTATGTAGAGAGATACTTTATAGTTGTTTTAATTTGCATTCTCCTTAGAACTTATAAATTAAAATTTCTGTTAATTTCCTGTTCTTTTAATTATTTATATAATATTCTGTAGTCTTTAATGAAAAAAATGCTTTGAGGTTCTAATGAAAACATCTAATGATTACTCTTCAATTAAGAAGGAAGCTCTGGGCCTCCCTGGTGGCGCAGTGGGTTAAGCAATGCACTATGAAGCAAACCGCAGCCACTGCAGCAAGAGTTCGATCCCAGCAGACCTCTCCTGCTGTGCCCGCTGCTTCCCTCAGCAGTGTACTTCCGTTGATCTGCCTGTTCTGCTCCCTGCTCTCTGTGGTGAATCTTCTCACCCCACCCCCACACACCTCTGGCCTGTACCCCAGTGCTTGTATGCATAAATAAATAAATCTTTAAAAAAAAAAAAAAAAGAAGGAAGCTCTTACTAGGCTTCTCCCAGTATCCTTTAAATAAATCTAGTGCTGCTTTCTTTGCCTGTATCAAGAATTGATTCAGATGGACTCAATCACCATACATTGTCTCTTCAGATTATGATTAAGTATATAAACACAAGCTTCAACTTTCCTGGGTTCAAATCCTCATTTATCTCTTCTTTTATGTGACTTTTGATAAAACCTTAATTTCTCAGCAGTTCCATTTCCTAATATTACAATGTGGTAATAATAATCACTCCAACCCCCACACCCTAATGAGATAGGATTGTTGGTAGTATATAAAAACTGTAACTGATGCAGTTAGAATGGTGGCTGTTTCATGGAATTATTATTATTACTATCTTTATTAGTGTTAGAAACAGCATAGTATAAATCACTTCATGTGTTAAGTACTTTGGTTGTGAGGAAATACTTTAGTAATCACACTTTGGTTTATGTAACTTGTTTCTATCTGCATGGCAGATGGTTTTTTAAAAAATCATTAAGTTTTTTCTTATCTCCATAGCTTTTTATTGCCTATTTTTTTCTCTGATTAAACTACTTTCATTCTTTATTTCAGAGGAATTTTGTCTCTACTTACATATATGGCCCTGTAAACCTTAATGAGTGCCATGGAAATGCTTTGAAAGTTTTCAGTGAAAGATATTGTAAAAATGGCATTGGTTTTTATTTTCATATAGCTCAAGATGTTGAATCTCTAAAAGCAAAATCATAGCCTTTTCCAAAAAACTATTCTAAGAATCTTAGAATATGGTTATAACTGGAACTGTCATTTGATTGCAATGCTACAAAATAGTATCTCTGACCATAGCATTAAAAACTAGGTTAAAAGTTTCAAAACCTGGAGACATCCCTTATAATTGACTGTGAAGCCTCCTCAGGTACTAAAAATTGAGGGATAAAAATTGAAAATTATAGGGAAATCATAGTTTAATTGCTATCTAAAAATACTAAAATATAATCACAAAACTGAAAACAAGGCAAATGCAAACACATTTGTAAAATAATTTATAGCCTTTCTTCCATATTACCTATTTATAGCTCATGTGTGTGCATTAAGAGAAAATAACTGGAGTGTTTAAGACAATGGAACTTGTTATCACCCTTTACTTCCTCTTAATCTAAACATTATATTTAGAAACTGTTGCTTTTATAATCTGTTCTAACATTGTATTCTGAAACTATTGCTTTTTATAATCTGTCCTACACAAATTTCTCTACCCAGTTCTTAATTTCTACATTTTAAAGGTGTAGTTATATCTTAATGAATTCGTTCCAATTTTTATGCACAAAAGTTCCTCGATTTTGTTGTCAAGGTAAAAATAACTTTAAAATTGAAATAGAGTACACTGTTTAACAATATTGAGCATGGTGAAAGCAACTATATTGAAGAGAAGCATTAGTAAAGAGAGATCCAACTCCAGGAGAGGCAGTGCAGAAGCAAAGTCTCAGAAATATCACAGAATGTCTATCTTTATGAATGATTCAAAAAGAAGTGTCAGTGATTTTTTATCTATATTTTTATATATGTACACTGTAAGTTGTTTTCTTTGAACCTGATATCCTAACTATTTTTCACATACACATTGTTTGTAGGAACTACCTCATTCCCTACAAATGCAGCAGACTACTCTGATTTATAATTGAACATTAATGCATTTGTCTATTCTCCTGCCAGTAAACATTTGGACTGTCTCTATTTTTTTCTTATCGCAAAGCATGGATAATATTACACAAAAATATTTGTATATTTAAGCAAAGATACATAGATAATATCTTGTAAGAATATTTGCTTAAAGGGTAATTTCTTGATTAGGAGACATATGTTTTTAATTGTGTGTAGATTCTGCAAAAGAAACCTCCAAATATATCGCACCAACTTGTATTGCTACCAGCAGTGTATGAGAATGAACTGTCCCTAAAGAAATTGTCCACATTTGAAGTAATCAATCTAAGGTTGTGCCAACCTGATAAATAAAAAATGGTAATAAATTGTACTTTCAATTTGCATTATGACATCTAATGCGGTTAATAATTTCATATGGCTAATGCAGAATAATTTTTACGTAGTATAACATGTAAGTATATAATAGATATTTATATGTGACTGCTATTTACAGAATATTTTATCATTGAAATTTCCAGATTTTTACGTTATCAAATATGCAAATAGCTTTTAGTTGTGTAATTATTAGTAAGACCTTCACCTTAGACATCCCATCCTCTAATACATTTTCTTCTCAAAGTAGTTTGCAAAGTTATTTACTTTCTTTCTTTAATATATCATCTTGTTGCTGCTGTTTGCTTGCTCTGTGACAAATGTAGTTACAATGAATAATTTCATGCTCTTTCCCAAATTAGTCTTTGGTTTCATACTTACATAAGACATTTTCAATGACTATAAATCCTACCTGTTTACTTCAAGTATATTTAATATAATAGTTTATAAAACCTCAAGTCTTTCCTTCAGACAATAGTTTTAAAAATATTTCAGACTTCCTCAAACTTCTTTACCCATAATTGTTAACCATTTGTATACAAACTGTCAGACTTTCTCGTTATGCCTGGTGTCTTTACTGAATAGTAACCCTGTGGTCTGGAAATTAATCTATAGGCTTTACAAAGCTCTGACATTTTTTTGAAAACAGATTACATTTATTTCCTACATTAGAATCATAATTTTTCTAATTGGTTTTATCTATCTGATCACTTTTTTCCTACTGAGTACATTTAACTGCATTGTTGGAAAGAATATGAAAGTAAAGGGTGATTACAAGATCTGTTGTCTTATTCACTCTGGGTTGTTCCTCTTAACAGACACAATAAACTATGAATAGGAAATAATTGAATATGTTCGAAAACGTGAGATCAAATTCAGTTGATTCTAATACATGATTTGATGAGATCCTCCAGTCACCCTAGTATCTTGCTTCCTCTTCAAGTGTGGTTAGGTGTAAACATTTTTGAGAAGTTTCTGGTTCATACTCCTTTTTATCTCCTGAGCAATATGTTATTGTGGAAAGTATTGTTTCAACAAAGATGACATCTGAGTTCAACTCTTTCACTTTCAGTTACGTTGTACTTATATTTTGTACTATCTGTTTTGTTAAAAATCCTGTCTCTGTCATCAAATTACCTTTAAGATTTCCCTGCTAATCTTTCATCTAAATTTGTTAAGGGAATAACTTCAAAAACTAATTTTTGCTGGAAGTTTCTATTATTTCTTTGTCATAATTAAACTCCAATAAGTCTATTGCTGAATTTGACTTTTATTATTTTATGCATATTTTTCTAGCCTGACTCCTTTACTGCCTTACAAAGGAGAAGAGTTAGTTCTCTTTCTTCCTGTTAGAATTTTAAAAACTCTTATGATCTTCCTTAAAGCTTCTCCTAGATCTCACATCATTTGTCTCTTTCTACTTATAGCCCCCTTTGTATTTTGAAACCTTAATGTAAATAACCCACACTAACTTCCAACCTCTGCCTGATCCCTCTGAAGTATACAGGATACCACTATTCCCCAGTAAAAGAAAATAAACACCACAAAATAAAACATACAAATGAAAAAGCAAACATAACAAGAAAGAAGATCATAAATCATAAATTGGCAGTCATGTTAATAAATCTCTCAGCCTGCCAGCACTGCCAATGCTGTTGTAAGAGAGCTTGTCAAGCAAGTCCTACTAGTGAATCTTGCTGTAATTTGGATGACTGAGAACCTGCTTGTAATGAATAGGCATATATGTTCTTCTTTTCTAATCCATTTTTGAAAGGACATCCCTTGGTCTGGAGGATCTTGGAAACATGGATTCAGCAATTCACAACCATCCCAATCTGCCATCTACATTATGACTTAAAATCTCTAAAATTTCTAAATAATCTAGTCACTGGCTTCAGGGTTATCTCAGATAAGGTCATCTCAATGTACCTAAGAGTCAGCTGAAAATCTTGTACCAGTGCAGATTCTAATTCAGATTCTAATTCAGAGGCTAGTGCCCACCAGCAAGGAATAGCTTAGGATGATACCTAAGACTCTGCATTTGTAAAAAAAAAAAAAAAAAAATTCCCAGGAAATGCTGAAACTGTAGTGCTGTGGACCACATTCTGAGTTTTAGTCGTCAGAGTCATTTTTTACATAAGAGAAACTGCAGGATAGTTCCAATTATGAAAACAATTACAATGACCAATAATGGTGACTATAAAATAGTTCACATTTATATGGCATTTCAAGTTGACAGAGCACTTTGACATTTGTTAACTCCTTCTGATATGCACAATAACCCCCTGATGAAGACAGGGCATTAATTATTCAGAGCAGAGATTGAAGAAATGTTAACTCTCTTGCTCAGTGTCACACAACTACTAAGTTGCAAGGTGATCTGTGAGGTTAACTCAGACAGTATAACAAAATGGCTTAAGATATTGTCTATCTTTGAATACTGTCTCTTTCACATTTTAATTGTGTGACATAGTACCGGTTACTTAACCTCTCTATTTTAGTTTTCTCATTTATAATCTGGACATGATTACTTCATACACGTTAGGTTTAATAACCTCTAAAATGTCTAGGATAAGTGGCTATCACATGGTAATCACTAAATAAACGGCAACTGCTGCTGTTGTTTTGTGATCATCCTTATTATCCCAGAATTTTGCTGCACTTCTATAGATAAATCTCATATCTTTGTAAAATCTTAGTGCCCACCAGCAAGGAATAGCTACTTCTCTGAAGCACTTGACCATCTTGGGCTTTACATGAAATATATGAGAATATATTAAACACTTGGAGTGAATCTTTTTTTCAGTGTGTCTCTATTTAGCTGAATCTGTGGGAGGATTAACAGAGTGACTGCCTATTGATGTGTTGTTATGTAGATAGAGAATTTCTGCCTGTAGAATTTCTAGTAGGGCTCCTTACACAAGTTCACAGATCCATGCACATTTTCTTGAAGTATAAAAGTTATTTTTTTATTTATCTTAGGATGCTGGTAAATGTACTTGGCTAAGCTTCAGATGATTTCGCCACTTACGTTTTCTGTAAAAGTAATTGAGTAGTGCCACTAGAAAAGGCTGAAAATGACACCTTTACCAGTGATAGATAAGTGAGAATAAAAAACAAAAGATAAGATTGTACCATATTGATATGACTTTTGAATCTGTTTCAATAATCATTAAATATGTCCTTTGCCTTTTACAAATACTTATATCCAGGTAAGGGCAGCACCATCTTTTAAAATGTCTTAACAAATAAAAATACTCATTTTTCCCTTGGATTAGTTTTTCATCTAGTGGAATAAAAAAATGTAATCTTTTTCTTATTTAAAATTTGTCTTTCTCTAACATGTCAGTTCTGTGGTTTGAAACTTGATAGTTCTCTCTATTTTGACTTCTAATCATTTTTCACCTAGCCTGATCCCTATCACATGCGTTTTAGTGCTCTAACATCTCTCAGAAATCTCAGGTATGTAAGAAAAATAAAGCCATAAAACAAAGTTAAAGGTTTAAGGTAAATTGTAGCGGAAGAAGTATAAGTTTATGGTTTCATAGTCAGTAAGGTAGACAATTGGTCAGCTCAGCCAATCACTCAACTACTATTTTTTGCTTGAATATTTGATTGATTCATTATGAGCAACTGACAATTATTGGTAAAATATGGGATTTAGAGACAGCATTTCTTTCTATTTGAGGCTGAGCTCCTAGATCAGCATAACAGAATATTTATTCTCATTTTGCAATAAAAAATAATAAGGAATATGCATTATATAGCAGGAAAGAGAGCTAATACATTACTCAAAGGTAAGAAGTTATTTGTATCCATCCACCGAACAAGATGCCATATTTCTAATGACACGGGACAAAACTTAGTAATGATACTTAACCATAAAAAAATTAAAATTAATTTCACTGTAGTTTTACTTGTAATGATATTTCAGTAGTATGTAAATACTTATGTTTTTACATGTAGAAAATGAGACTGGAAGGAAATACACCAACATTTAAATTATATGTGGCTTTGAGATGATTTCATTCCTGAATACATTTTATATATTTTTATAAAATGTTCATAAAATATATCAGTTCCTTTTATTACCAAAAATATGATAAACACTTTAAAAATAAAATCAAATAGAAGCAGGAGTCAGTATTTTGCACTTTTAAAAAGCATATATGATCTTTGAGTCACATTAAATTGAGTTAAAATTTTATCCTTCCATTTAGACACTTATAGCTAGGATGTGCTATAATATCAAGTGGCTCTGATATTCTCATTGGCTTAGCAAAATTAAAACAAAAAAGTTTGGTTTTCACACATGCAAAGGTTGCTATTTCTGTACTCCTTAGGGTGGCTTGGCATATCAGAGTAATTTGCTTTATAATTCTGCTTTCCACATTCTGTGGGACATGAGAGAAGAGGGCTTAAGAGTTGAGCTTCAGCAATTAAGCGTATCACCTCACAAGCGGCACCCATCATTTTAACTCCCATTTCATTGTCAGTCACAATACTTAGAAAGTATTGTAGCCTTCCTTGTCCTCGAAGTGGAGAGGAGACAAATGAGGTCATAGCTTCCTGCATGCCAGTAGGGTATGGAATGCTCATACTTACCTCCTTAATAGTCTTATTTGAGTATTTAAATTTCAAAATATTTGTAAAGTCATACTGTAATGCCTGGATGGGGTAAGTTGTTAGTAAATGTTCACTGTATGCACCTTTTGCCTCTAGCTAGAACCAAATATATAAAATTTATTCTAAGTCATCTACATTGGAGTATCACTATTCATTTGCCTGTGAGCTATGAATGATGCAGTATCTATAGTATCTTTGCCTAGCTTTAAGAACAGAATTTTTTACATTGTATTATACCTTTAATCTAGGGTGTCCAGTGGGTTTATATGAATCAGTAATATCTTCTCAAAGCCTCAATATGCTTTTCCACAAACTAAGATGAACTAACAATTTACCACACCACAGCAGGTACCAGAAAATGAATAGTGCGGTAGTTAACCGTCTTCCTTGCTTTATCTGCTCCCATCAGCCCAAGACAACAATTCCATTTTACTGAACAGCACCAAGTCCAAGTCTTTATGACTCATTGGCTTAGGTATCTTTCTCCCCCATGGAAATATGTGATGTAATGGAAAATTAACCATCTTTGGCATCAGACATATGCACACTGAAATTTTATTTCTGTCACCTATATCCTATGAGACCTCAGGAAACTAACCTAGCCTCACTGAACTTCATCCTTACTCATAAGAAACATGTGGGTAAAAATATTTACTGTAGCAGATGTTTTTTATCTCCCACATCACAGCTGGACCACCCTTGATTTCAGTCTCAATTTTGAGCAACTGATACAGCTGTTGGTGTTTGCCACATGTGTACTTCTGCTTATCAGCTTTGGGGCTTTCTCCCCTTGTGCTTACTCAGCTCACACAGAGCTCAGTTAGAGTGGAGGGATTTAACACCTGCTAAAGCAGAAACCCTCCACAGACACCCTAAACTCCCATAGTCGAGACAATGATTCTGAGATTTTCCTTCACTTCTCAACATCGTGGTGAAATCATGTTTATATTGCCCACAGCAGAATCTACAAAAACATACACCTTATGCACTTTTCATCTCTCCCTTTTTCCCTTACTGCCTAAGTCTTGTGCCTGTGGATCACAACTCTTATAAACTACCCACGCTCAAGTCCTTGTTTCACATTCTGCTTTGATACAACCCAAATTTAGACAGTAGCAAATTTTGAAAAATGATTATAATGTTTTTATACTTTGTAATTTGAAGGCATTTTATATTTCATGGGTTTAGGGGGTAATTCACATTTTCTTCTATGACAATTAACCTTATAAATAAATTCACACATTTGGTTGGTATATTTCATGTTCTATATGAACACTGGTCATATAATTCTTTGTCATGAAGCCAGGAGAGTCAGCAGAATGGAAGGTAGGAGTATATCTGAAATTCATTCCTATAAAAAACAAGTAGAAATAAGCTCATTATACATACTCACAAGTGACCATGAACCCTGTAGTTATTACTCATACACCCAAGCTATATGTACTCCCAACTCAGCTACTTTAAACTAGGTCCTCAAAATTGTCTTGGGCCCTCCCAAATTATTGAAACCAAGCAAAAGTGTTGCAGAGAGGATTTCAGGATTAAGAATGAGCATGGTATAATTTAACTTGCAGTTTTACTATCTAACTTTAGAAGACTTAACAAAATGTAAGGTTATGTGAACACATTGCAAAAGAAAAGTGTTCTCAGGACCTTGGAAAAGATCAGCGCAAGTTAGAGACCCAGAAGCTTGAGCTTCATTAGTTTCATGATAACTCTACCTTAGGTCATGTCCATTAATAAATTACTATTAGATGACAGAAGGAGTAAGAGAGAAAGAAGAGTGAGGAAGAGCATATCTTCTTATGATACCACTTTGCATTCCATGTAGAAAATATAGGCTGGAGTCATGGAGAGCCTTTTATTTTCCCCCTCAATTATTAAAATCTTAATTTAAAAATGCATGAAGAACTTTCTTTTAAGAGTAAAGAAAAAAAGATAAGGTTTTAAAATTTAAGCATGTACTTATTCTGAGGAATGAATTGGAAATGAACAAGAGGAAGAGTAAAACTATTCATTTGGCACTTGTGATTTTTCATATACGGTATGAGACTACAGAAAGAATTTCAGGAGAAAAATAAAATAATTTAAAATGACAAAATCCTTTCAAACATTTTAATGCAATTGATATACTAATTACAATTTTATCTCTAAGTATCATGTAAGATTCACTCTTTAGTAATACTTTTGTTGTCCCACTAAAATACAGCTTGCATTCACAGAAATAGTCTTCATTCCTTCCATGAATTGGGGAAGGGGTGTATGTGCATGTATTTTGAATTGTTTTTTCCTCTAATTATCTTGCACTTGTGAAATTTTACCAAATGTTTGTCCTGTGCAGTTAGATTACATATCTTTAAGACTGATTATACATTTGTTCCATGTGTAGTCTAAAACTCAATCACAAGAAAACAAGAAAGAAAAATTAAAAGGAAAGGAATCATTATGTTCTAGTCTAGAAATAATAAAGAACATTATCCATTTGTAAAAATAATCGCACCTTTTATTCAATAGAAGCTGTCAAATTTTCATCCCTCAATTTTTACTATCCTCTTGTGGTTACCGAAGAGGTTTTTGTTGTTTTTTAAGAAGCAATTTCCCAGAAAGAAAATTGTACAAAGCTAATATATCAAATTACCAGAAGAAAAAAGTAAAACATGTTTTAGCAATAAGGATTTCACTGTGAAATAGTAAAATAGTTAGCTAACTAGAGATACATAAATACATGTGCATGAGAGGGACACCTGTTGAGAACTCACTATTGTACTCTTCTCAATATTGGGTCCACACCCCACAGAATGGTTCCCCATCCCTTCTTTCATACATTGGGTATTTGATTAGATAATATAATCTTAAATTATTCTAAACAAAATATATTTCAGAATACTAATCTACTTCAAATGAGATAGCTAAAGCCTTCTAAAAGAAAAATATGGAAAATTATATACTTTGACCATCTTCTTCCCATTTCTTCCTCTCCCCAGTCTCAAGTCACTACTTTCCTCATTCAAGTCACTGTTAATAGGGTTCAACTATTTTAGATTCCCATGCATTCCATTCCATGGAGTACTTGTTTTTTCTGTCTGATTTGACCTAAAGTTTCATTCATGTTATAGCAAGTGGCAGGTAGTTCTTTCTCATGTCTGAATAATATATATGTATGCATGTGTGTGTGTACACACACAATATATATATTAATAATATAGGTAATAATTCACATGAAACTTCCATTTATAATATAATATGCACCATGGTGATTATAGTTGATAATATATTATATGCTTAGTTAATAATGTATTATATTCTTAAAAATTAGCAAGAAATTGGATCTTAAATGTCCTCATCACAAAAACAAAAATGATAATTATAGGATGTGATGGAGATGTTAGCTAAAGCTATGGTGGTGATCATCTTGCTATATGGAAGTATATGAAATCAATACTATTTTCACCTAAACTTACACAATATATATGCCTATTATATATCAATAAAGTTATGGGATGAATAGGAGAGAAAAAATAATATGGAAATATCCATCACCTTGAATTTTCACGTTTCCCTTCTGATGGCAAATAATTTAGAAGAATTGACTGTAAATACACCAGACTCTCACTTTAGTTTAATTAATTGTCAGGGTCAAAAACATTTTGGAACATGGAACAGCCATTTCCCTTGATTTATGTTTATGGGTCCGCAGCTTACATGTCTAACTGATGGACTGGGGTGAACTCAGATACTATTTGGGATAACAGAGGCTCATTTCTTTAATCTGTGATATAGACACCAAATCCCATTTCTTAGTTGATATCTCCATCAGAATTTCTTAAATACATCTCATATTTGAACTTAATATCTTTCCCAGAATCTGTGCCATCTTTGTAAATATTAAATGCCAACACTTCTTAGAAACAGTAGTCAGACTATATTTGTTCCCTGGCCTCTCCATGACTCTCACTCCAGTTCATCTCATCTGCTCCTCCTGCCCCTGCCACAACACACCTAGCCTAATTTTTTCCCTAATTATTTCCTACTTGAATTAAGGATGTATAGCAGTTCTGATCACTCCCTGTCATAGACTATTTTTCCTAGCCCACCAATGTATACCTTACATAACTGTACAAATTATTATTCTAAATAGTAAGTCTGATCATGACTTCTCTTTTCTTCAAATGGCCTTCCCTAAACAAGTTCAAGGGGTGCTGTGACCTGGTTTATATAGACTGGCCAGTTCCATCCCTTAGCTTTCCTTTCTCTTGACTCTCTTGCCTATTAAGCCTTATGCTACAGACATACCCTCGCTTTTCACTCATGGAACTGTTTTGTTTTGTTCTGTTTTCCATCCTGTGCCTCTGCATATGATGTTTCAGTTTTTGGTTGTTTTTGGTTTGTCTGCAACTGGGTACACTGAGCTGGGTAAGTCAGGCCCCATCTTCAGAACTCAACTCAGAGCTCACTTGTGCTTGGAAGATTTTCCAGACACAAACTTTTCTGTATTAAGGACCCTCTCCTATGTGTTTTCATAGTATCCAAAACAATTTATCATGCTGTATTGTGGTAATCTTTTTGTCTGGATTGGAGTTTTAAGTACTCAGGATGATAAATAGGGTTGTTTACATGTAATAGCTCAGGATCTCTCCATTCTATTTGGCAGACTCCTCGTTAGAAGTCCTTTCTCTTCTTCTCTACTTAGAAGACTCTCAGTTCCTCACCACTTACTGTACTATCCACTTTTTCCTTTTTCCCCTTAGACTACTCTTAACCAGTGGAAAATTTTGTAGTACAAGTTTTAATCTATATATTTCTAATTAAAGCCTAGGTTGGTATCTTCATTGACAGTATATTTCTACTTTTGACATTGGACCCAGAAGGGAAAAATTTGGAAGGGTCAATGACCATTCAGAGGGGAGACACAGTATAGCAGAAAATATAAAAATATAAAGACTAAATTTCCAGGTATAAAATACTGCCAAACATCGAATACTCAACCAGAAATCCAAATATTAACCTTATTCTTACATTGAAGAGAAAAAGACCATATTTTTAGAATAAATTAACCCTCTTAACTTGTAGAACATCCTAAATGTTTAAAATAAATTAGGAATGAACTAGAAGTACAGTTATTACATGATTATGGTTTATGAAATTAAGTACAGTATGTTCTAAAATTAATAGATTTCAGCTTAGAATAAAGATGTCCTGTTAAAGGGACTTGTTTTCATTGCTTTTTATGATCTTCAAGTAGTCATTTTGTTTGTTGCCAAAAATTAAAAAGAGACTGTTTCAAATATTAACACTTTTGTTCTGATACATGGTCTTTGTTTCCAATCACCTGCTATATTAAAAGTGATGTGATCAACCTGCTTTCCATTTAATGAAGCATTTCTGGGAAGAGATTTCTTTCTTTTATAATAATAACTGCATTCTGTATTCAAATATCATACTATTTTTGCCAGGACAAAGGCTTTATGGATTTTTAATATTTCCACATAACCATTCCAACTAACATCATTCACTGAAATATTTTAAAAATGGGAACTCATCTCTATATCTAAAGAACTTCACTGGAAATCTAAGTGTCTCCCAGCCAAGGAGTAAAATATGCATTGTGCTTCCAAGAACCTTACTTTGTATAAACTAATTAGGAAACATAGATACATTTACATTTGAAATTTTGCCTTATACTAAATGAAATTAAACTGAGAATGGAAATTATAAAATAAAAAATTAAATGCACCTTTCAAAATATAACAATATAGTATAAAATAGGGTATGAGAAAATTCTAACAGAACACAAAAACATATTTTTAAACTTCTTTATTTATATATATTTGACATCAGATGTAGTTCCTGTGGAATCTTCTACCACCAATTCATCCATGCACCATCACCTTAGTCCCTTTTGCTCTTCCTACCCTCATTTTGATCCCTGTAAAATGTCTCTGATTTATTCTTGTCTGTTTTTTTTTTGTTGTGTTGTGTATAAAAACATATTTTTAATCACATATTAATGCAATATTGTTAACAATAGTGATATTTTGTTCATAGTCAGGACCCTAATAGGAAAAGAAAGGCACACTCAAATTAGCGCAACTTGAAGATGGGTTCATAAAAAATGTTTAGGACTGGTTAATCAAAGTAAAGTAAAACCATATGGACACAATGGTAATTACTCTTCACTAAATAGTGAGGCTCTTTTTTTGTCAGGCATGAAGGAAAAGAGATTAGCAGTTACCAATATCTGTAAGGACAGAGCTTGGTAGAGAGGGCTGCCTTCACTATAGGCCCTTCAGCAAAGGTCCTAACATAAATGAGACTACCAGAGAGGGCAGTAGAGGAGAAAGAACTAGGTTAGGGAGGGAGCACAAAGGATTATGGTAGAGGATTATGTGTGTTTTGGTGGTGATATAGTTTGATAAAACTATTTGAAAGGGAAGATCCTATACTTCTAATCATAAACATTTTAAACCAATGTTACCTCAGTAAAAAGGAAGATGGAAAAATAAACAGAATACAACACTAGTAAAATCTATATTTGTACCTATTGTAAATTTGTTTATTGTGTAATGGTTTTAAGCAACATTATACAGTTAATTTGTATTGTATTTATGTCTTTGTTTTATTTTATTACAAAATGTAACATTAAAAAATCTGGACAAATAGTAATGAACATGCTAACATTGAAAAATATTTATCAGAAAAATTAAGGAGGCCAAACTTGAGTGGCAAATATGTTTAATGCTCCTAACTCAAGTGTAGTTGTCTTTTACAATAAATTCTCTCATCCTGTAGTTAAGCTCACATTTGTAATGTTGAATAATTATATTAAGATACAGTATTTCTCTTTTCAAAGCTGAAAAGACACATAACACTCTTAAAAGAAACTCATTCTTTCTCATTTATATTCTCTAGTCTATTGTTTCCCTACCCACATTACCTTTTTTTAACAGTTATTAATATTTACTCTTGGTGGAGATAGTTTAAAATATTGGTGGAGTTATTTTAAAAATTAGAAACTTATAATTTTATTACTTTAATAAGATAGCTAATAATTCATTATAGTCAGTTCTTTTTGTTTATTCTAAATCAATGTGTCCTATGACAGACTATCTGTATTTAAAGAAAAAAAGCAAGTGTATAGCCTATTATACTTTACTTTGAATGCTATCAAAATAATTTCTTTTCTATGTATGTGCTAGCAAGTCACTTAATCCCAAGAACAGAAATTATAATTTTATATGATAATGTATTCTTTGGCAGTGATTTTACTCAGAAAAAGGCAACTATGATTAATGAAATAGGAAAATGAATATTTTATATAACATAAAATCAGTCTTCTGAAAAGTTTTACTCTAATGACATGGTATATTATTTAGGTATATTGGAAAGAAATGAATTAAGTGAAGTCTTGTCCAGTTTTCTACTCTAATTTAGTCATATTCATTTTCACCTTTCTGAAAACATGGAATTAGAGGATCTAATACAATTGTCCTTGTTTGTCTGTGGCAACATTTATGGTTTCTGAAAACTAGTATGTAACTGCTATTTAAGTCGTCCATGGCAGTAGTTTTCAAACTGAAAAATCTAGGCTATATGTCTAATCCACCTGGCACTTCACCAGCCTTCAGCTCTGAAGAAGGGTGACTACATCTTTCTCAGAACTCTCTTCTGAGTCATTTATTATTTTACATTCAGAGTTCAGTCCTAGTGTTTTATTACACATTCACTGTTTCTACAGTCTCCTAAGATCAAGGCGCTGCTTTCTCCGTTTACATGCAAACACATGCAAACACCACACATAACCATCTTTAGGCATATATACAAATGAAGCTGGATGACAAGTGATCAACAGCACAGACTATGAATTAAGAACATTTGAATTCAAATCTTGCCTCAAACATGTTAATATATTGTATTGAGTGAAAAATACAGCTTTTCTGTTTTGTTTTCCCTTCTTAACCTGCCTTATTTCTTTTTATTGTAGCAACAGTAGTGTGCACTGCTTTTTAGGTTCCAAGATTACATTTTCTCAGCAAACCTAATACCAAATGTCCAGTTATCATCTACTATAAACAGTTGACCCCTTCTACCTATTCTCTCTTCCCTCCTGTCTCGTAATCACCAATCTGATGTTAGAATCTAAAGTTTTGTTTTTGTTTTCTTTATATTCCACAAATGAATAAACTCATGCAGTATCTCCTTATTTATCACTACAGTTGTAATTTGTAAAATGGAAAATAATAGTACTTACTTCATAATATGTAAAAATTTTAAAAAGTGCATAAAAGTCTTAAAATGTGCACATAGTAAATATTCCATAAGAATTAGTTGTAAGATCTCTGCACAAGATAAATCAGATCATGTTTTTCCCCTATTAAAAATCTCAAGCGGCTTTCCGTAATAAGAATTTAAAATCACAATGCTTACCACAGCCTCTGAGGCTTAGGATAACTTGACTCCCACTATTTCGTCCACTTCACTTCTTGCTACCTGACCTTCTTGCAGTCCTCCATGACTTATGTTTCCTACTTCAGTATCATTGCTCCTATGATTTCCTCTGTGTGTAAAGGTTCTTCTCCATTCTTTGAATGGATGGCAATGGTATCCTCTACCAGAAGTCAGAAAACATTTTCTGTTAAGGGCTAGAAAGTAAAGATTTTCACATTTTGAGCCATATAATCTCTGTGGCAGAACTTGACTCAATTGGTGCAGTACAAAACTTGTTATAAACAATTCACATATGTTGAGTATCACTCTGTTCCAAAAAAACATTGTTTATGAAATTAGGCAGTATGTGACTATGTGCTATAGTTGCTCTAACCACTGTAATCTAATCTAATCTGACTAATTAAAATACTATCATTGAGAGATTTTCTAATTTTATACCTGTGATTGTTTTCTTGTAACATATATCACAATGTATGACTTTCAATTTATTCGTTTACTATTCTTCATTACCCCACATATGCACTCCAAGTGTTTAACATAGTACCTATTGCTTAGAAGGCACTCAATACATTTAATGGATAAATACCATTTTATCTCACTTTAAAAGTTAAGAAAAACAGATCGGTAGAACATTGCTTAAAGAGCTATATAGATTGCCAATAGCAGGAATGCATCCTTTATAAGGAATTTTTGAAATAAGCTTTATTGAGTAATGTAGAAAATCCCCATCTTGAAGTCCTGAGCTCACACAATCCTGGAATGTTGATAGTCCTTATGTTTCTGCTGCCTTGGGATTGCCTAGGGATTAGAGATAGGCATGACCTCATTTTTGTTGAATATGCATGTTATGAGAATTAGAACTGAACAGGCCATCTGGGGAATAATGTCTTCCTTTAGTATTGTTCATTTCATAGTATATACATGAGGGATATTCATTTCATGGAGAAAATTAAGAAGTCACAGCAATCAAAGCATGCTCCATTTTAAAAAGTTCACGGTATGCTTTAGGGCTAAATATTCACAGCATGCATTTTAAAGATGCAATTAGGGGCAATGATGCACAAAATTGCATGTGCAAAGAAAATATTATTTTTAGAAATGCAATTGAAACATTCAAAGGAACTAAAAATAAAAGATTGTACTGTTCAGGTGAGAACCTATAGCAATGTAATAAGCTCTGTACATAGCAGAAAGTACTCTTGCATTGGAGAATGTTTATCAGTGAATTTCTTCAAATGTCTCAAATGCAATAACCTTTCATCCAAATAAGTAGATCTTATAGCCATGAGAATATAGATTTTTGATGACATTATTAAATAATATTTAGGTACCAATTCTTATAATTACACACATCTGTTTAATTTCTGACTCATATTTTATACCCTTTGTTAAAATTATGTTGAGAAGTCAAGAATACTTTTTTTGAGGCACAATTCTCTAGTGGATTTAAATTTCCATTTAATATTCAGTATACTATGATCTCTGTATTTGGCGATTGCCAAGGTTTTTAGAAGCAGTTTCAGTACTACGCTCCTCTTGGCTTATTTCATTTGGGTGTGGTTCATGGATACTTTTATTTTCAATCCACTGATTTTTTTAACTTTTCCTCTGCATTGCACTATAATTATAGTTTACATTATTTTCAAAAGTCTCTGTTATATTTTCAGTAGAAACAATTTGCATGGACTATAAAGTAAAATAAATGTGAAAATTTTACAAGTTTTATTCCAAGTAAATAGAAACATGGAAAAATCATTTGAAAACACTATGAAACAAATCTATAGAGCAAAGAAATTACCTAAGTTGTATTAATATTAGAAAAGAACAAAAAGGAGAAAAATTCATCAAACTAAAACAGCCTTTTGATTAAAAATATCTTTCAGTAAAAATTAATTTTCACAGTTTACCTTCCTGTAACTTTTTAGATGATTTTAAATAATTGCAGTTAATATGTAGCAGAAACTATTATTTGAAAAGTGACCTAATTGAAGATTCAACACCTAAGTTGCTGTTCAAGTAAATTAGTCGGATGTTTTCCTTCCATGTAACTGATGTTGAATTTAGTTTAAATTTCTTGAAAGTCTAACTATAAATGAGACAACATATTATTCAGGTATATTTACCACTACATAACTTTTTTTAAAGTACAAATATCAAACTTTAAGCTAATAGTGAAAGATAGATTCAATTGTTAAAGTAAATTGTTAACTTTCAAAACTAAATACTAAAAAGAATAATCAGTAACCAAAAAAAATTTAACACTAGTATATCCTTTTTAAGACTTCCCTAAAGTAGTCTCTCTATTATGAAAAGTTGCCTGTGCATTTCAGTCATATCTAACTATGATACAGAATCTTATTCAGAACCTAGAACAGCATCTGACATATATCAAATACTCAATATATATTTGAAAAAAAATAAACGTAATTATTATCATCACTGGCTTCTGTGATCTACAAATAAAATTAGAGAGAAGTTGAAAAGGATGTAAGTGATAATGATCACTCAGTCAACAAATAATTGTTCATACTCCACTGAGGTCAAATATATATGTAGCGCTGCCTACTTGGTGATGTATATTTAACACTTGTCAGAGAGAATTTACTCTTCATTTGTTTCGAGCCAGCTTTCAAAACTTTCCCCTAAAGAGAAGATAAAATAGACGAGAGTCGGAGGATTCAAGTCTAAGGGAAAGGCCAAAATGTAGGGTGGAGAGAGTAGGAAGAACTCCATGTTATCAATATATTTCTTATACTTATTTTGAGTAAAATAAAAACTAGTGAGATATTTCTAACCTGCCAGAACAAAGTGAATCTTTGCTCCTGGCTACAACTTTCAAATGAAAATAAGATACTATGAGGTTCCTTGCTTTAAACATCTTTTATAGCTATACACTTTCCCCTGGCTTTTCTTTATATTGTTCCATGGGGCTTGCTATTTTATACATCACTTTTATTTTCTTTAAGCCAGCAAAATCCTGGTTTGGATGCTTCGCCTTCCTCTGACCCAGCTGCCTTATCATTTTATCTAATAGTTGTAAAATTAGAAAGTTCTGACAAATCCCTTACGGCCCTGCTGAGCCCAAGGAAAGTATGTTCAGTGCATCCTGGAAATGGGAAGGCTGCAAAGAAATGTTGCTGTGGGTAACTTTAAACCAAAGGTACAATCTTTGAATGAGGGTCTTGAGACTGAAATCACTCTGTAACTTAATTGTATCAATTTTAATTTTGCACTTATATCTTGTTGTTTGTTTTTGCCAGGCCCAAAGGCAATACTCAAGGCTGCCATCTCACTTTGTTTCCCAGTATATTTCCCAGAACAGAACTCCATAGAATTTATGACCCAATTTTTGTGTTTTGATTTGATCTGAAAAATATCCACCTTACATCAAGCACAGAGCTGGCAGTTAGAAACAATAAAGCTGTCTCTCTCCTAAACCAAGGTTGCTAAAAGGTTCAAATCAAGGCTGTGTCTCATTTCCTGTGCTTAGTCTCTCTTCCTATACACAAATAAATTGATTCTTTTGTTGTATTCATTTAACTATGTTGGTTTTTTAGAGAAATTTAACTGCGATGATAATTTTTTTAAATTTATTTATTTATGCATACAACAACTGGGTAGAGGCCAGAGGTGCTGGGGGATGAGAGGATTCACCAGAGACAGAGTAGGGAGCAAAACAGGCAGATCTACTGAAAAACACTGCTGACGGGAGCTGCAGGTGAGATAGGAGAAGTCTACTGCGTCATGTGTGTCACCTCCCTGGTCGGGAATCAAACTTGCACTGCAGTAGCTGCAGATTGCTTCATAGTACTGAGATTTAACCCCTTGCACCACTAGGGAAGCCCTACAATGATAAAATCCTTCAAAAATATATACACTAAAGGAGAAAACAATTCAAGAGATTTGTTCTCATATGAAAGTTGGACTGATATGGAAAAATTAATAGTAACAATAATGTTGAATAATAAAAGAAAGCATAGAAATTTTAACATAATAATCATATGAGAACTTACTATTTCTAAAAAAAGGCTTTGTAAACACCTCTATTATCTGTTCTGGGAAATTATTAATAAAACTTTCTAAATTATTTTGGCATCATAAAAGAAATGCTTCTTAATGATATTTTTAAAGCTATGTGAACTAGAACTATATTTGCATGACAAGAATTAATCTTTAAGATATCCAAAATATTTATCTGTTTATACAGTGATCACAAAGTACTCAAAAAGTTTCTAAATTCTTTAAATATTAATTCATTTAATTCTTCTAATATAGCTATAATATAGATACTATCGTTGCTATTATGATTGCTATTCCTTTTATTATTATGATTATTCCTTTTATAAGTAGAGCAAGATACAGATAGGTTAAGTCTCTTACCCAAGGTCATACTACTAGTAATAGATGACAATAAAATGTAAAATTTAGGTAGTATAACTCTGGGCTTCACATTTTAGTCACTCCCCAATGCTCTTCTTTAATACCATAAATTGCTTATTCATTTTAAGTGTATTTATTCACATCAGCTAACATTAAAGTCAAAGCCCTCTAGAGCTATATGGCATAGCTAAGGCTTCACCAACTTATATCCATAGCAATTTGTTTACAAAGTAGCATTCTTTGGGGGTGGGGGGAAATCATTTGTAGTACAAAAGTAGATCCTGTGTACTTAATAACTCAATATTTAACATATATTTTTAAGTAAATTAAAATCTTAGACTACTGGCAACATTTCCAAAATTAATTTTTATTTTATTTTATTTTTTTGTCATTGGATTCTACTAAAATTAAATGCACTGAAACTTAGGTAGGATAGAGCTATGCCTGTTTAAAGCATTTGGAAAACAACCAGCTTATATATTTACTATACCAAATGACTACAAAAGGATGCATTGCAGTACTGCATGGCTAAATAAGGGTCAATCACACATTATTAAACATAATGTCACTGGGATTAAAACAAAGAAGATGACTAGCAGACACTTTTCAAGTTAAGAAATAAAAGAATTCATTAATCACGGGTCTTGGTTACCAACAAAACCAGATATTGACTGAACCCTGTCCACAGCCAAGTCACAGTATAGGTACTGTGATGTCCAGCAATACAGGGACATCAGTGTTTGACTATTCATGGTGCAGCAAAGTAAGGAAGGTGTGAAGATGGCAGTACAGGCAAGAAAAATGGTGATGCACCTAATAGAAATTGGAAATTTAGGAGAGATAATTTCTTGAAATTGGTTTTGGATGAGTTGAATTCGAACTGGGTCATAAAATTAGAAAACTGCCAAAGATGCTAAGAGATAGGCAACTATTGCTAGAACAAGATACCAGGATTAGAAATATAAATTTGAAAGTCTTCTGTATACACTTGAGAACTGACACTAAGAAAGTAGATTAACTATTTTTAGGAAATTTTGATTACTGTACCAATAGGCCTAGAGAGGATATAAATGTAATGGTTATAAGCCCTCCTGTCTTTTAAATTGGACAGCTGTTGGCCCTACTACATGTTAACAGTATGAATTTAGGTAATTCACAAAACCTTTGTGAATCTTAATTTCCTAATTAGTAAAATGGGATTAGTATGTACTCCACAGTGGTAGACAGAATTTCTAAGATGTTCCCATCCTGTGTAATTCTCTTCCCTTGAGTGTGGATGGACTCTGTGAATATTGGATTATGTTGTGTGGCAAAAGGTGGTGGCACAGTCATTCCCAGGAGTATGTTAAGCATTATCAAACTAGGTCATAATTGATTGGAGACAGAAGCTGCTGAGATGCATTCCTGAAAGTCCAGAGGAAAGTAAAAATTTATGTTGTGTTCTGCTTGTGGGGGCCACATGGCCAAAGACTATGGGTGACCTCCGGTAGCTGAGAAAGCAACCTCAAGTTGACAGCTAGTGAACACACACACACACACACACACACACACACACAAGGATCTCATTTCTACACCAACAAAGAAATGAATTTGCCAGTAACCACGGAGATTGGAAGAGGACCCTGAGCCTCAGATCAGAAAATTTCCCAGACACTTTGATTTCATTCCAGTGAAACCCTGAGGAAAGGACCCAGCAATGGATACTGTAAGGGAATGAAGTTGCTGTCTTAAGTTGCTGCTATTATAATGTCTTGTTTTAAGTTGAAAGTATTATAGTTGTTATGCATCTTAGATGACTAAATATATTAATAATTGTAAAATGCCTGTTGCAATGTCTTTCACGTAGTCACATACACTGTTACCACAATAGTATTGTTAAGTGTCCTGAATCCTGGATTTCTACATTTTAAAAAATACTATACTCCAATAGGCTAGCCCATGACAGCACTGCCTCTGTGACTGGCAGAGACAAGGTTAGGAGCCTGTTTTCCAAGTTACTGATCAACAGAATGCTCTGGGACTAGGAATGCAAGCTCATCATGCTCAGGGCATCCTCCTTGGCATCCCCATGACAGAGCTACAGCATCAATGGACAGGTTCAGCCTGACCTGCAAGTCAGAACACAACGAGGACAAATTGGCCTCCATGTTTTCAGTTATTACATTAGTGATGTTGTGGAGCGAGCATTCAACAGATGGGATTTGCTGATCTATAATATATTGAATCAGTGGCAAGTGGAAAGAAAAGGTGGTCTCAAGTTTTTTAGTTTTCATAACTGAATTGATAGCCGTGTCATTTAACCAAAATGCATGTGTTTTGTTTTGGAGGAGATATACTAAATATCACCGGGGATGTTCTCCTGTTAACAGTGGAACAGAATCAGCCAGATGACATCTACCCTGAAAACAAAATGCGATCTGGAGATAACAGGAGAAATTAGGAATGTATTATAGCAGAAAATGCAATAAATCAAGTTGAACATCTAGCATAAGCAAAAATTTATTCTAATTTAGATGACAAAATTGTCTGATTGAACTTAATATTTTATATATATATAAATATGCTCAATAAAATAGTACTTGAAGGAAATTAGTATAAAATCTTTAGATTTTGGTATCGTATAGATAAATAGCTGAAGACACTGACAGTTTTTCTCACATTTCTTCTAAATGTGAAAATCTAACTTGAATAATTAAGAAAAACAAGTACAGAACCATAAAAATAAATTCTAAAATTCAAATTAAAAGTAGAATTCAGTTCGCATAATATAAACATGATCTGATGGTAATTTAAAACATAACTCTGTTGGGATAATTCTGTCACTTAGTGGCAAATTCATGTTAAGCATTTGTTAATCAAATGACATTTTCCCACTGCCTAAATATTTTTAAAGATTTTTTTTATTTATGCATATAAGAACTGTATATCTTTTTATGATAAAGCTACAAAAGTTTTTGTTTGTAAGAAACATTGTGTTCTATAGAGAAAAAAGCGATGCTAATAAAAATAAACATTAAAATGTATTTTATGAAAAAAGGCATAATAACAGAAGTTAAGAAAAATAGACTAGCACAAGTTTCAATAATCATAGTGTTACAGGGCAGGGAGAGGAGCATTTAGAATTTTTAAGCCTGCCCTCTCTGAATGGGTTTTGTTATTTGTTGTATTAAGATAAATATACAAAACTTTTAATGGAAAGGAACTTTAATATAATTAGGGTATAATAAAGAAAGTATAAAGAATATAGTTATTAAGTTAAGCATTTAAAGTTATTTATTTTTTTGAGGGTAAAAGTTTAGCTAAATAGGATTGGCCCAAAGCAAGGCTTAGAAACTTGCTACACATTTAAAGGATTTTTTAGTAGACACTTATAGAAAAGAGTTAGAAAGAGTTACATAAATTTGGGAGGAAAAGAGCAAAATTAAAATTAAGATGAAAGCTGTTATTGCTAACCTCCCCACGGGTTTTTTATTTACATTTGTTTTAACCAGTTTAAGACTAAAAAGCAAGCACAGTTTTTTCACATGTCCCTCTGCTTTACGTGCCTCCTCCAGGTCTCTTTGCTGTTCTCCATCTTCCTGTTTTTTTTTTTGTTTGTTTGTTTTGCAGAAATTTTTTTTTTTCTTTCTTCAGCTTTACCCACTTAGGGCAGAACCAGGATTTTGGAACTTCCCCTTTTCCTGGGACCACCCTGTTACAATAGCAACTTTTTAGTAAAGTGCAGAATTTTACACATCAGAATTTTCCCAAATTTCCCTCATGATATCTTCTAGAGAAATTATAAAGTTTTTACACCTTCTTTCCTCACAACCTTACCAGATTTAGTCAGGTAGAACAGAGTTGGGAAATTTTTTCTCCAAATGACCAGATAAATATTTTAGACTTTGTAGACCATACAGTCTGTAGAAACTGTTCAAGTCTGCCTTTGAGCGTGAAAGCAGACATTGGCAATATGTAAATGAATGGGTATGGCTCCAATAAAATCTTACCACAAAAACAGGAAGCAGGCTCATTTGCCCTGTTTACCAACGCCTGAAATAGATTAATGTTAGCAATTTTATAGCCATTTTAAAACAAGGCAATAAGAAATGGTCTTCACAACTAGTAGCTGGTATATAAAAGAATATAGTCACTTCAACATTTTATAATACAGTGCCAGCATTCTATCTGATACATCTATAGAGGCTTACCATGGTGAAATTTATAAATGACTCTAATTCCATTAAAGACAGAAAACAGATTTTATATGTAAGATTTTCCTCCATTCTCTTTTATTCTAGGAATGCAAAAGCTGTCTCCCATTTACCAAGTGAATACCATAAACTAGGGACTTTTTTTTAAACATTTTACCAATATTATCTGGTTATTTCTCACAGCCTAATGAAGCAAGTAGTGCATTCCCCATTTTAAAAAGGAGTAAACTAAAGTTAAAAAAACTACATAGCCCTCTTCAACTACCACAGCTATTGCATGACAATTGAGATTCAATACCCCAATAGACTTTTGAAGTCTGCTACTACAGTGATTAAATAAGTATGTCAACATTCTTAAATCTAAATTCTAATTTGTCCCCAATTGCAAATAAAAAGAGATTTACTCTTATAAAAGTTCATGGTTTATTATGGCACTGTTCATAATTAAACTTACAGATTGAAAGATTTTTTCAATATAATTTGATTATTACATTATAGCTGAATGCTGACTGTGAATGAATACTTCTTTTCCTTTTTATCAGTCAGTAATTCTAAAGACAGTTTGCAGTTTCCAATAACATAGCCTTAAGGAATGAACAAAACTAAAATTTAGTTTGTAATTATGGTATTCAAAATTCAGTTATAATTTGCATTGTCAAGATGCCAGTGCATTTTTATCTCCTGATTATGTTATGACCTTGGGGAACAAATAATGTGAATGCATCACTCTCTCTGGGACATCATTCACAGTACCATTTGTATCAAAAGAAATCCTAAAAAAGTAGAAAATCAATTTGTCTGAATAATTATCTTATTCTATGTTCATTAATAGAAATTTAAATTTTACTTTAATATGTGGAAAACTTTTAATTTAAAAAATAATTGATTCCTGTAAGGAAAAAATAGTGTGTGAGGAGCCACTGATCTCAGCTTTTTGTCACAAAACTCAGTTTTGAACCTTTAACACCTGGTTGGTGACTTTGGAAAAATTACTTAACCTCCTTGAGCATCAGCTTGCTCAGCTGTGAAAGAATTAGTGCAGGAGGAGGAATAGCTGTAAAATCTATGATTCTATCACTGAGAAATGGATTACGGAAATCCACATATCAAAGCATTTGACTTAATCTCCTTATAACTTATTTCAGGGCCATATAATTAGCTTTGTCCTATTCAACTTTTTCATTAGTCATTTGGATGGAGATGTAGTCTGTTTTCAGGTAGAAATTTGTAGTAAATTTTTAAGATAAAACAAAGCCTGAAAGAAAACGGAATAAGTGGGTAACAGAATCAAACTCAAAAAAACCTTGTCAGGCTACAATAATAGGCCAATTCAATTTATATAGACTATATAATAGAAATGAATATATGTTCTCTTTTGCAAAGCAACTAATGATTCATACTAATAAACTAGGATTTCATACAGTAATTTTAAGCCAGTGGTAGTGCATACCTATGAAATTTATTTGACATTTATAGATCTTAATATATATTTTCCAGTATCTTTAACTTCCCATATGACTTCCAAACTCAATTCAAACTTGAGTAAGCCTAGGTATCCATATTAGTGTCATCACTCAAGCCTCTGGATTTACTCTTTAAAAATAAGTCATCTGGTTGAGAAAATGGGTACTGCTATAAATTCATGACCTACATTGATCCTTCTACAGAATTCACAAATATATTTATTTGTTTAATCTTATTTCCCAGTTACCATAATAACTATTTTAAATTTTCACATTCTCAAAGCTGAGCTCTTAATTATCCCACTTACCTTATTCAGGGGGTGAATTTGTTTCCTACTTTGCTGAGAAAAGTTTGGCTCTCAGGTGGCCACTCTCAAAAGTAACATCTACATAATCATCCATTTGTTCTTCTCTCCATTACTGTAAGAGACATTTTTAAAACTAATGTCATTTCTTCTAACCATACATTGACTGTTGTAGTAGATATTTCTTTCTATAGTATGTGTTCCTCATTTTTAATACCCTTTCTTTCTTTTAAAAGCTACCACATTATGAAACTTGCCCCTCTAACATAGCATAGAACACATATTTCCACTTGCCTTTGGACTAGGATACAAACATGGCAGTCTCTACCAATCAGGTACAGTTTTTTTTTATAAGGCTAAAAATAATGAGAGCAAATTTTGCATTTTTTCAATAAACAAACACTAAGAATGAAGATTGTATTCCTTCCCTCATTTACAGAAACTGAAATATTCACTCTATTTTCAAGTCCTTCTGTGCCACTAGACCCTTTCAAAAGCCTAATTCTAGTCCTAACCCCTCTCAGCAAGCTTTGAATTACTCTAGTCATTCCCATACATTAAATCTTCCCAAGAATCCTCTTATTGGCCAGCCACTGCCCTGAGACCTCTATCCCTTCCTCAAAGAAAACATTCACTTTCTGTTTCCACTGTAGTTCTTCTAAGTTCTTACTGCCCAATCCTGCCATTACACAACAGGCTGATCTAGTACTCTTGGTTAAGTTCTGTCTGACTAAGAGACTTTTTTGCCTTCTCTAATGCCACACTTACTTGTGATACCTGACTCTTTGGTTTCTCTTTATCAGTCTCCTATGCTATTTACTCTTCTGTTTCATAGTTTCTTACATCTTGATGTTAAATTTCATCCTCCTCTTAATCTATACACTATCCCTAGCAAATTTCTTTTACTTTGCTCAACTTCAGTGGCCAACACTCCTTTATTTACAAATTGTATACCTTCAAAACAGATATTACTCCGAATTTCAAGTTATGTTATATGGGCATCTTCACTTAGAATGTCTTAGAGTATCGAGAGTACAACTGAACTCCTGATCTACAATTACACACACACACCACAGTCTAACCCCAACTTTTTTTACGTGGTACTGATAATCACCAAAGTTTAGTGAGACATAATCTAGAAGTCTGTGTATATACTGTATACAGATAGAGACAGAAATAAGCGATATAGACCTACAGATATTTAATATTCTACTTCATTCTTTACCACAATATCTCTATTATTGGTGTGAAATGAAGTATAGAAAGAGGAGGGATTGAGAAAAGCTTTAAATTTCCTCCATGCTTGCTTTTTAAAAAAAGGTTCTTTAGAGTCTATGTGCACAAAATACCATTAATCACCAGGTTCATACTGTGTAGCACTTTACGATGTATTTTTATACTTAATCCAACAGAAGTCTATATCCAGCTACTGAAAGAAGACAAAGTGAGCCTACCAGCTAAACAGTATGTTTGCAATCTCTAGCTGTGATTTCAAAGAGGTTTCTTTGGAAGCAGTTTTCTATCCCACTAGTTTTTAATAGGAGAGGGAAAATTGGTTTACAATATGAACTTTTAAACTTTCCCTTATTTTCATACCAATTGCTTGCCCCACACTTGAACCCAACAATTTCCCATATATTCAAGTGCTTTTGTACTCATGGTTCTTAGTCAGAATCAAAGCAGTTTAGTTGAATGAGACTGTGTTGTCATATGGGCCACAGATAAAAAGACCAAGCACATAAGTGGCAGCAATTCATGGACTTTCTAATGTAGTTTTTTTCCACTTTTGAGCTTATTGAACTAAACTACTGAACCTTTTTAGGTTTATCTCTGGATTTTGACCTTCATTTGTCCAAGTTCATATTGCCTTTGAGGCATTTCAACTAGTGAAATAGTATGCTCATGTGGTTATAGTCATAATTCCTAACTGTTTATAGTAATTTATTCTTGAACTTTTTCAGAAATGTATGATTATTTTCAATGCATGAGAAAATTTCTTAATTATATCATTGGTATTGCATTAGTGATCTCAAAATGACTATAGTGGAATAAAAATAATTTTCATATTATATACATGTCTAATTCTTGAAAATGTCTTTGCAAGTTATTGAGGAAATGAAAGGAGTAATAGAAGACACCAATGAATGGGGTAAAGGATTGAATAATGAAGAATAAAACAGATTTGAAGAAAGAAGAGACTTAATGTTTTACTTAATTCCAAGTTGTGATAGGGTCAGGGGAGAAGAAAATTAGTAAAAATGTATCATAATCATAAAATTGAGAAGGAAAGATGTCATAATTCAGGCTATTAACAATGTTCACATAGATAGATACTTCATATTCTAAACTGGGAAAGTATAAAAATGCAGTTTCTTACCACGTACATACAAGGACCAGTGTAAAGTCTTTACTGGATGCAATGTTAGCGATACGTATTGTGTGTGCCGTAGATATTAAAAGGGTGTAGGTTGACATTTCCTAGCCCTGTGACCTTGTACAAGTTACTTCACCTTTCCAAAATGCTGATTTCTAAGTTATAAAAGGGGATAATTATAGGGTTGAATTGAAGATTAAACAGATTATCCATGTAAAAGTAGAGTAGTTCTTAACACAGGTCTGACACCAAATGAGAGCTTAAACGGTTAGATGTTATTGTTAGAAAAGTGTGGAAGGACTACATAGAGATGATGTATTCAAAGGACAGGGTCTTCAAGACTCTACAGGGTTAGTGAGGAGGAGAGATCAGGTGGAAAGTATGAAATGTGACAGTCAGGGATACATCCTCTGTGGCAATCAATCTTCCATAACCTTTTGCGAGTCAGGCAGTATGTTTAAGAGCCTCAGTTTTAGAATTAATAAGTAGTATAGTCAGTCCTCAAAGGCAGATACTTCTAACTGTGTAACATTCAGAAAATTGCTCTCCTTTTAAAGAGGCTTAAAGGTCTCAGCTGTCTTCTCTTTTAAAAAATAAACAGAGATAATAATAGTACTTTTGAGAGCATTGCCTGACACATAGTAATGCTCAATAAAGCTAGGTGGGAGATTCTGATTCTTCATATTCTCCCTCCTCTCTCCTCCTCTACTACCCCCTCCCCCCTCCCCTTGACCCCTTTCCTCTCCTCCCCTCCTCTATCTAAGATCATCACAAATTATCTATATGGTGAGTTAAATGTATGTAGATATTGATCATGTTTTTTTCTAATCCTGAGCCACACATAATGAATATGAATACAAACTTAAACACAAAACTGACTTAAAATTAAACTTCTCATAGACATGGCTATCAAAATAAGTGGTTATGACAATATTAAGACTGAATGGGACTAGTGGAAGTATTGTAGCACTCACCAGTTTGGAAATTAATGTGCTTTTCCTTAGGAAATAAAAAGAACACTTCATATAAGAGAGATTATTCAATTTTACCCCCCTTTCCACTTTCTTGGAAACATATCACTACTTTTTAAAAATTATATATTTTATTTATTTATGTATGTATATAAAAACTGGGGTATAGGCCAGAGATGGAGGGGGTGAGAGGATTCACCAGAGACAGAGTGGGGGAAGAACAGGTGGATCTACTGAAATACACTGCTGAGAGGAGCAGCAGGAAAACAGGAGAGGTCTGCTGTGCCATGTCAAAGAGTTCCCTGGTTGAGGATTGAATTCATGCTGCAGAGACTGGTGATAGCTTGATAGCACTGAGACATTAACCCGTGTACCAACAGGGAGGCCCCATAGCACTACTTTTTAAAGGGTAGACACAAATTCTTAAAAAAAAAAAAAAAAGAAAGAGCCTTTGAATTGCATCCCATAATAAGAAATCCCAAAGAGGTACAACAAAGTCAACTGGCTGCACTAAAATTTAACTTATCCCCCTTATATAATACACATCCAACCTGAGGAAAGGCTTTAGTTAATTACTAAAGCAGGAAATGAGAATGGTGTCTTACTTTCTTCCTCCTTCCTTCCTTCTTCCATGTGTGCATTATTGCACACACGTGTGCATATGTATGCATGTTTGTGGACACACTATAAATGTTTAATCATCTACTAGATGACTCTATATTAGCACCATAAAATCCAGTGTAGAAGCTGACTTCATTACCCTCCCACTGCTAAATGACTCTTACTTTTCTGTTACCTGTTTTAATTTCAGCTCCCTCCATTATCTAGATCAATTAGAATTGAAACATTAGTTTCCTCTTGAGCTCTCACTTCACCTTGACCTACTACCCGTTTCAAGTACTGTAGCTCCTAGTTCAGAAAGTCTTTCCTATCTATGCTTCTTTGTTTTGCTATTGTCAGCATCCTTGATTTGACCCCTACTTCCACCACATTTTAACAGTTTTAAATATGAAACCACAACTTCTTACTCTTCCTAATTCAAACTATCTCTACATTGATAGGAGTAGAGTATTCATGAAGGACAAATCTAATTTTCCTGCTTCTCTGATCATTAGCATTTAATGTCTCTGGCTTCAGAATGAAGTTCAATTTCTTTATTCTAACATGCCAGCCCAGCCAGCCATTTATGATCTTCCTCCTACTTCTCCATTTTCTAATGCTCACCTTCACATAATCTGTGCTTCAGGCCAACTGAACTATAGATTTTTCTCTGTGTGCTACACAGGCTGTTGTGTTGTTCTGCTCACTCATGCTTTTGACTCTTTCTTATGATAAAATAATCTCATATCTACTAACTGAAATAATAAATTAATTGACTTATTTTCCAAATTTCAGTGGAAAGTCATTACACTGAGGATTTACATTTGCCACATATTGGACCCTTTCTGTGCTGTGAGCAAAGTTGATTTCAGGTATTTTTTTTAGTGAATGAATATCGTTTTCTTATCTCAGGTAAGTAATATCAATATCATTTAGTGACATACTATTAAACAATAATATTAATGCCAGATGATACCATTTTGGTTTTATTTCCTGTAAATTACTCATAAAGTTAATAATTTTTTTCAGAGTAGGAAAAAATTTTACCCCATCTTTCTGTATATTCTCCTTCCTGGGGTTTGATCAAAACCTATCTGTTCTGTCACCTCCCATTCTTCAAGCTGTTCTTATCATGCACCATCTAGGTCACTCTTTTCTCTCATAACTATATTTGTCTTCTATGGATATTAGAACAAAAATTCTATGGATCTATAACAAAAAAAGATATTTGTATTTTCAAGAAGTATGTTGATGATTCAAAGAAAAAAACCAACTTACCTTAATTATGTGAATCCATTTTAATTAAAGTTCAATTTTATTATAATACATAAATAGCATTTTAATTTCATAATGTTGTTTTTATAATACCCAAAATAATCCTCATAATAACCATATAATTTAAGTCATATAAAGTAATCCTCATAACCACCATAATGTAAGTCAAGTACAAAATAATTTTTACAACATTTTAAAAATCATTATGCAAACTTTAGCATTTTCTTTGCTTGTCATCTATTCTAAAAATAAAACACATTAAATTCATGCTAGTATTAGTACTTAATGTACTAAGTATATTTGAAAAAATTCCCTCTATGACACAGTTTATCACAAGCAATGGTTATTTTTTAATGAACAAAATGAAGCATTTGACTATGTTTCCCTCGATGTTGGGTATGGCATGGTAGCACGCATCTGAAGAGGTGTGAAATATTATTTGAAAAGTTATTACAATAATGATGTTAAAAATGCCAGTAAAACAATACTTATGTTTAAACAAACAAAAAATTAAAGTGTTTGATTTAATCAGTAGTTTATGATTGACAGGTTGATAAGCTTTGTTTTGCCATATGGAAAGCATTTGTTTAGTTGAATTTAAGATATTTATATGACTTAGCAAATATTCATTGTTTTAACAGTAGGAAAGTACTAGCAAAATTCACTCATGCAATGATAACTACTTACTTTTCAATTGTTCACAACTTACTGTAAGTGCTTTTTAAATATATTAAAATGTTGTCATCCTAGCAAACTTTTTAAGAATTCTATCCACATCTTTCAAATCCTTGGGAATTTAATATCCTTAAGTCACTATTTATAGTCTATAAAGAAGAATATTATAACATACATTTATGGTAAAATCTACAAAACATATAAACTATTAACTTATATTGTGCATATTCGTAGAGACAAAAACATAAAGCCAATACAACAAAATCATATTTTATGTTGCTAAACTTATGATTTTCCTTCGATTTTTTTGGTGGCATTTTATGTACATGCATGCTGTGATAACTGTGTCCTAAGGAAACTTTACTGTTGGCCTCTATACAAATCTAATTGAGAGAGGTGGTGCTTTCCTGAGGTTCCACTTTATGATCACACTAAGCTTCCACTTTCATCTGTGGGTGCATGAGATTTTCAGAGAAGCATCTCCCACTAAAAATCAATTAAAATACTGGAGGAAAGATACTTTCAAATCACCTATACTTCTAAATGTATAGGTGATCTTATTAAACTGCTAGTGGGAGTATAAACTATTCGTGCAGAGATTCCTCAAATCACTAAAAATGGATCTGCCATTTGACCCAGCAAATTCACTCCTGGGAATCAACCCAAAGAACACAAAACACCAATTCAAAAGGAAACCTATACTCCTATGTTTATTGCAACACTACTTACAATAGCTGAGATATGAAAATAACCTAAATATCCCAAAATAGATGAATGGATGAAGAAGATATGGTCTATATACATGATGGAAAACTACTCAGTGATTAAAAAAGATAAACTCATGCCATTTGCAATAACATAGATGAAAGTAGAAGGGATTATGCTAAGCAAAATTATTCAGAAAGAAGAATACTGAGTGGTTTCACTTATATGTGCAATAGACAGAAACCAAATAAAGGGTCAGGAAAAAGACAAAACTTGCAATCTGACCATAGATCTGAGGCATAAAGCAGGGGGAAGGGAGGGAGAGGGGTTTAAAGAAGGAAGGAAAGAGCACAGGGGACTATGTGATGGTTCACAAGTGCTATGGTGGTAGGAGCACTACAGGTACTACACCTGAGAGGAGAAATCAAATACTGTCCAAAAATTAACAAGGATGTAAGGACAAGACTGCATTTAAAAAGACACTTTGAAAAATAAATGTGTAGGCCTCCCTGGTGGCGCAGTGGGTTAAGCAACGCACTATGAAGCAAACCGCAACCACTGCAGCACGAGTTCGATCCCTGCTGCCTGCCAGAGAGGGGACCCACATGGTGCAGCAGACCTCTCCTGCTGTGCCCGCTGCTCCCCTCAGCAGTGTACTTC